>CALYOO010000281.1:0-45716 GCA_945261195.1 Cryptosula pallasiana
TACCTTAACCCAACTTAGTTTGATGTAATTAAGGAACTGTTTTTAATTTAAAATCTGATTGAATTATTGAACCGGCTGTTATCTCGGTGGTCGTTATGTTAAGTGAGTAAAAGTTGTTTTTTTTAATCTTTGAAATGATTGGTCGGTTACCCAGCGGTATTTTCCATGAATTTGCCTCTATTTATACACTTTTATCTACCCAGACAGTTAAACATTTGACTGGGTGTAGTCGCCAAGTTTTTATTTAGCATTTCAATATTTGTTGCAGTTTAAAGCCAGTAGACTCAGGCAATAAACAAGGTCCTAGGGGTACCTTTTGCAGTTTTTATTTAAGGAGTTGTTTTTTCCATGTTCCCTTGAAAGAGTACCAGCTCTAATTACTTTTTTCATATTGTGCAAAAATCAGTAATTTTACAGCCCACTTGAAAAGTGCAACATTTGCTCTCTGTTATGTATATTTGTGCGCAAATTGTCCAAAACTTATTCATTAACACACCAGGATCCCAACTGTTAACTGGTCTGTATGTGTTATGTAGAAATATTCACCGTTGAAAACTTCTATCGACAATTACTTCATGCACAGCGTACCAAGTGATCACTAGAACAATATGCATGTCTTTAAAATGAGATTTCATCGAAAAGTAGTATGCAATCAGCTGTTTAATTTTTGTACCTCTCTGAAGCCTTTGTAGCCTGCAAAGTTACTTGCTTACTGGTCAAGTCATTAGCACTCATAAAGGGACACCTGCTGGGCATACCACAATGTATAGTCTTATGCAGCTCTACTTTCAAATATTTATGGTTTTGCTTGAATGGCTTATAATACCACAAAATGTAGTGCAAGTTTTTCAAAGCAGTGCTGTGGATTTTAGTGTTATCTACTTCTGCGCACACTCTATCCTTACATTCTGGCATCCTTATATTAGCCATTAGGTGGCCAGAATGGAGGAATCAATGATACTGAACTGACCGACCCTGCGTCTGAGTCAGTACCGACCATGTATGGAGCAGTACCGAACCTGTATGGAGCAGTACCGACCCTGTATAGATCAGTACCGACCCTGTAGGAGTCATTACTGACTTTGCAGGACCGGCAGGAAGTGACTCGGCACAGGTTGAGAGTTGTAAAGTAGCCTGGAAGAAGCAGGAAGCCATATCTATGACGTCACCACCGTGAACCCGATGAAAGATCAAGAACAGAGGCTAGTAAAAAACAGGGACCAGGGACAGGAAGTAGCTAGACCTGTGATTGGCTCAGTAGCTTGTAACTCCATGTGCCCTTACATGGCGCCATATCTATTTAGCCATATACCAGCTATCTGATTTGTTATCTATTTATATTTGATTGTTACTTCGTTCACTATGTATTATTTCTATGTGATTGGTTAGTACTCATAACAAGTTCCTGTGAATTGCCTTTAAAAAGCAGAATTTGTGCTTTGATAGATCAGTTTTAATGTGCCTTTTACTAAATCATTTTATTCGGTATGAATAAATGCATAGATACTCAACAGCACTGAGTTATGCGTAAAGAGCCGAGGGCTCCTTACTAGTCATAGAGTTGGGAATACTCTTCCACACACCTTTTAGTATCATACCGACCTGTGGTTGTCACAGGATAAAAGGCAGGTGGTGGCAGCATACCTGTCAGATTGCTACCGACACTAGTTAGTGGGTTTCATCCCCCAAAATCCACTACATGGATGGTAGTGGTGGGATCTGTTGCACATCCTACTCAACTACTTTACCCTGGCTCTGCACTACACAGAACCAGCATCTTGACCATGTATTTACAGTTCAGGGCAATAAACGGATATTCATGCAAACGTCGTTGACTCTTTTCCGACTGCAGCAGTGCTCTCTGCCAAGCGAGCAGGATAGATTTGCAAATAGGTGTTGACTCTTCTCCGCCTGCAACCGTTTGCCACAGCAATCCATGTTGAGTTTAAACTCCGTCTTACAAAACCTATGCAGACATTATTTTGTTCATTACTGTCAAATCTCTGGACAGACCGACCTTGCATGCTACTGGATACTGACCCTGCATAGGACCATACCGACTCTGTGTACTACCGGATACTGACCCTGTACTGGTCAGTACCAGCCCTGCATGGACCATTACCGACCCTGCGTCCACTAAGACCGGCACACCAACCTGTTTAACAGCCCCACTTGTAATATATAGAGTTGATTATACCTCTAGTCGCAGCAATGGTGGCCAACAGAGCTCGTATTGCAAGCAGAGCCCCTGCTTTCAACCCAGAGGTAAATACCATGGTTTGTCTAACGGAAGCTTTACAAGCTGTTATGCGACCAGCTAATGCTAACACTCATCCAACCTTCAAGGCGCTCAGATGCGAAGGTGAAGGTGATGTTGAATATTTCATTGCACACTTTATTGAGGTGGCCAAAGTGAACGAATGGCAAGAGCAGACTGCCATGCTGCACTTGCATGCATCTTTGAGAGGCAGTGCACTGGAGTGTGGAAAGCCCGCACACCTACAAGAAATATTCACTGCGTTGAGAGCGCATTTTGGTGTAACACCCAGAGAAGCTATGTCAAAGTTGACTAGTCATCACAGGTCTTATAAGACCACCTTACAGGAGCATGCGAATGAGGTGGAACGTTTGGTTTGTCTGGCGTACGAAGACCCCCCCACCTAGAGCAGTGTAACGCTTGATGCTCGATATCTTCGGCTCCACCATAAGCAACGCAAACCTGCAGAGGCACCTCTTGGCTTTGCAGCTGGCAGACCTTGCAGATGCAGCGAGAGCAGGCAATGAGTACTTGCAGATAAAAACTGCACACAAAGAGCGCCCCACTCATGTGCGAGCAGTAGGAGACAAAACAGACGAGGAGGAAGAGTACAGAGGCGTTGCTCCTCAGTCACTGTCTACTCCAGCGCCCCTCCCCCAACTCTCCTGTTCAACTAGTTAGTGTACCACCCATCACTGGACAGGACCCTCTTCAGTTAGTAATGGAGACTTTACAAACCCTAACGCAGGAGACAAAGTTGTTGAGGAAGGACAACTCCCCATGCCTTTCCATCATTGGAAGCCACGCCCACACTGTGCTGTTGGGGCTGTAGTGGAGTTGGACATGTGCAGACAGCCAGTACACAGACAGAAGTCTTGGCAAGCTAAAGCTAGCCAACCACTACATAAGGGAAACAGTTACCGGCTTCAGTAGATCAGACGGTGCTTAGCTACAATAGGACCAGCCGTGAATCCCTTAAGCGAGGTCGGCAGGCGGGCTACACCCCTGCGAGTAAACCTCCCAGAGCACAGGCAACGGAGATGGTCAGTAGTAGTCTGAAGCGTCCATACCAAGCAAATTATTTCTTGTCTGACAAAATTGACAGATGTCTAATGTCCATCCTTGTAGATACAGGATGTACAACCAACTTATTATCAAGGCATGCGTACTGTAGACTACCTCAGTGGGTCTTAGACACCCTCCAGGATAGTGACCCACACGATTTGATTGCAGACTGTTCAAAGATCCCGTTTTATGGTTCTGTGCAAGTATCGCTATAGCTCCGGGGATTTTGGACTGATGCTAATTTCATCATTAGTGACATTTATGAGGACGCCATTGTAGGAATGCCATTCTTCACAGCCCATGAGTCTATGATGAGGTTCGTAGACTCTACCATCATAATTGATTGCCACGGATTACCCTGCACTGATAAACATGGACGGTTGCTTAGAGACAGTGTTAGGCTGCTGGATGTAGATCCAGTAAAACAGGATAGATTGCTATACAGTAACGCCTTGTTCCCCCTTGGTAGGGACCGATTTCCCCCTACAACACCCCTCTTAGCAAAACGAGCTGTCAGGGGACCTGCTCATACTCTGGAGAGAGGGGAGATGCAACTCTCCAGAAAACTGCAGCGAGATCCAGTAAATTTACCCCTATGCCATTGTTGTCTACACCCCTTGCAGTCAAGGGGATGCCCAATAGCCAGATACCGGAAGGGAACCCCTCCCCCCAGTCAACGTAAGTCAGCTGCAGACAGTGCACAGTACTATTTTAAGCAATCAACAGGAAGAAGAGAGGAAGACACTGGCCTATGCTTTGAATGTAGATTGTACAATTAGTGATCTGTTCTAGCCATAAAGGTTGAGGTAGAGGCCTAGATTTGGCTGAAGTTTTGAGCAGTGACGATACACCAGCTTTAGGTGTCAATTTGGCATTTACAATGGTTGCAATATAAAAATTGTTGTTTTTTATTTTTAAAAGTAATTTCAGTAGAAGTTTCATAATTTTCTTAATTTTTTTATTAGAAATTGCGTTGGAAAAATTTTTTGGCTGCCTAATTTACTATGCGGAACAAAAATGCAATAGTAAGGTTTTTAAAACTGCTGAAATAAACCTTCGCTGGAATGTTGATACAAACGAAGGACTCGAACAATTCAACTCTTTAGTGATCATTGATGATCCTGAGGAGCTGCACTCGTAGCAGAGCAACGTATTGCCAGTGGTGGATGCTCAGCACTGTTGCTGCTAAGTTGTGTCAGTAGCTATACAGCATAAAAGCGAACGGACTGGTAATATGAGTCATCAATAGCGAGCGCTGCATAAAGTCTGTCTGATGTAATCTACCCTTTGCATTGTTGTATAATGTCCCATTGATTGTTATAATTATTTCTATTAAATGTTCTTATTATTTTATTATCATTACAAGTTACAAATAATTTGTGCTGTAGATGTTTAAAAATTACTATTAGTCTTTAATTGGTTCTGGTGCAAATATTTACTGTCAGAGGTTGTGTACAAACGTAGGTAGTTAATCTACTAAAATTTTGTCCAATCAGGGACATAATTTTGAGTATTACTACTATATAAGTTGGAATTATTTTTATTTGTGCCAGAGTTGCCAGTGAATAAAGTTGTGCTCACACTTTAAATAATTCTGCTTCTCTCAAATCTAACTATAAGCCTCTGCACCCACTCTACTACGTGGCAGTTATAAAATCTACGTCTCATAGTAGTAACTGCATTAACACTAGTTTAGCTGGGCAAGTCTATTGACACTGCAAGTTAATAGAGACTATTAGTTCGTTGTCAAGTAAACCTCTGCCTGTATTACTGCTAGTAGAGGTGGTGATTAATTACACGGCAAGTTAAATCATAATAAGAGATTAGGCTATCAACTGCAACTGGGCCTATTTTCGGTCCTTCAACTATCTACTGGGCCTGTTTTCGGTCCACCTGCAGACTATCATCTGGGCCTGTTTTCGGTCATAATTTACTTCACTACATTATTTCATCAACTATTTTTTGTATTCAAGCTTCTCCATGTACAATATCATTACATTAATAGTAACACTTAAGTTTTCGTTTATTAACTGCAATTTCTTTACACCAATAAGTTGTTTATTAGCACAGTTTGTTCTTTTCATTGTTATCATTGAACGGTGGTCAAGTGTAGAAACAATCATCTAGAAAAAGAAAAGTGGGGCTAAATCTCTATATTAATCAACAGCAGTAAAATTGAGAGTATTTGTGTGTGTCATATATGCCCACGGTACCCTGATGAACCAGAAGTACCAATAACTGTGTTTTGTTGACCTGTGCGTTTATCTACACCTCTACGGTTCTCCCACCCACGACAGATAAATGCTGAAGTATGTTTCGTTTCATTGACTTACATGTCATTGGCTGCTGAATTTATGTGTCGTTTTATTGGTGCATTCATATTATTCTCATGTGTAATTGGAGTGTTTGAAAAACTAAGCCAAACACTTGCTGCCACTTCCTGTGACTCTTCCTATAAAAATCAGAGCTTTCGTATAAATCTTTGCATCAATTTACAGCACTATCCTACAGTATGCCAGCGGTAAAGTATGAGCAGATCTCCGGCATGGAGTCTAAGGAGAAGGTTCTCCTGGTTCCAACTGTCTTTTAATTTGCACCAGTTACCTTGAGAACCTGAATGGGTACCTTTTTTGTTCACCTGTTTTTATTGCTATTAATTTAGTTTGTAATTGTATGATTAACTAAGTATTTATTGTTCAGGGGTTGTTTTTATTACGGTTTGTATGATGATTTAGATTTGGGGGTTTAGACTATTGTATGAAAATGAAGTATTGTATTATTGTACAGCTTGATTATATAAGAAAAAAAACGATCATAGATATGCACTGAATAGCTCCACCATTACTTCCGAAGAATGCACGGAAGCATCTACTTCATAATTTATTTTCGGATATCTGCTGAACTGAGGTTGGATTTTGCACCAAAAATTTTTAGTCCACCTCCTTTAAATTGAATCTTGAACAAGTATTTTATCCAAAGCACTCCTTTTAATATTTTTTGACTAGTTATTAATATTTACAATGTTATTACTCATCTCTATAAAAAGGTTCTACTGCATTGTCTTGCAAGCACCTATTACAATTGAACAGATTTATAGAGAGTTTTCTTTGTACTTTGCCCATATTCATGATATGCGGTGTAGCACAGAAGATCAATGATTGAAATGTAACTAGGTATATTGATTCTTCGAGAACAACGAATCGTATTTTAGATATTTATGATATATCTCTGGTAGAAAGTCTTTTACATGTAATGTTTTTGTCCTTGCTGATATGTTAGTAGCAAAATAAAGCAGATCTAGAGGGAAAAAAGACGCTCCAAATACCCCTGAAAGTTTTTTTGCTTGTTCAATTTTTTGGACTGTTTTACAGATGTGTCAAAAGTGTGTTTGTTAGTTTTTAGATGATTTTTGTTAGTATAACATGTTTATACATGGGAAAAAAGATCTGCTAACATGTTAAATTGTTGTTTTTGGTATGAATATTTTTACAGACCTGCAACAGTATAATATTGTAATGAAATTGCACAGGCTGCAATAATCTCAACTGGTGCTACTGACATATGTTAATCATCATATACGTACATCCAAGAGCCTACACTAATAGAAATTATGCTTGAGTGATCAAGAGTACAGTTGAGCTACAGCTTCACTACAGCCAAGCCAGGAGGGACTTTCCCGCTTCTTTATCTATTTATAACTTGACACTTGTGCCATGTGCAATTGTTTTTATTATATTAACCGATCATATATTTATATGCTTCCTTGATTTTGCATGCCCTTTATATGGAGTTGCATGCAGCCCTGCACGGCAGATACAGTTGGATACTCTAATTAGACAGAGCCTCTGTCTCAAGCTAGTGTTGCCTAGCCACCGTTTGTGTGTAACCGCTAGTATTCAAGGCTAGCCAGTACCAGTCAAAAGAGCTGAAGAATCGTGGAACTGCTAAGAAGAATACCTTGAAGAAACCGAGGAGACGCTTAGGATTTAAGCAGCAACGACCAGCCTAGAAAAATAGACTGCCAGACTCATTGGACTGTCATTTGATACCGATTTAGAGACTTACCATTATTTACACTCATACATAGTATACAATTTTATGTGTTCTGTTTTTATTAGCTAGTATAATAAATTATTGCTACCCTGTTGAACCTGTGAAGTCCGTTTGGCCGGTTGCCGAACCCAATTGTGCCTGCTAGTTAGCAGCATTCAGTACTCTCAGTATCAGAGAGAAACCACACTGCCTGTCACTCTGTAGCCATCGCTACCACGGAATTACAGAGTAAGCCAGTATTCAATAGCATCTTGCAGTACCAGTAACCGTCTTTCTCCTCTAACACGGGGAAAACCGTTGCAATATTTATATAGGTATGTATGTATGTTTGGTAATGTAAATGATAGTTGAAAGTTGCACAGCGCTGTAAGATATTTATTGGTTTGTTTATACTCGAGGTTTCCCTCCCGATATAGTTCGTGGTTGACACAGGCCCTTTGTTTGTTTACTCTTGTTTTGGTAGTGGGTTAGGTATTATGAATATTTGAATAAAACGGAGCGGGCGTAGTAGACTACATTTGAATCTTGATTTGGTAGTGAGTTAGGCATTTCGTTTAGTTGATTAAAATAGAGATCGCGAGTGTAATAAAGTATATAGTAATAGTGTAAGAAGACTAGGTAAAATTGAAAATGTTTGTCATAGGAAGTAAGTAATAGTGGCATATAATTATTAGATGTTGACTAAGTAGAACATTTGTTTGGTAGTAAGGAGTTTGAGTAATGCGTTTTGCTAATTAACAAATTCTTATTTGTAGTGGGTTTTTACTGAGTCTTGGATGAGAATACTGTATTTGTTTAGTTTCCCTTATCAGCTGTATTTTTTATATCTAAAACAAAAAATTACTTGATGTATAAATTATTGCGAGTAAATTGAGATGAAGTATTATTTGCAATGGATAGATTATATTATATAGAAAAGATAAATCACTCACCAAGTTGTATTGTTTGTCTTGAACTTCTTGATCACAATTCTTGCCTTGTAGCTCAGGTTCTTTCAAAATGGTAGAGGCAACATTTCCTGCTGAAAGCAGTATCAACCTGTTTTCGAGAAGTTCATCTGTGGCAAAGTACTACATCTTTTCAGTCTCATCTAGTTTGTCAGTTTTGTTTAGTGCTGCTTTGATTGCTTGCATTGGTGCGATGAATGCGACAATTTCATGTCGAAGGTGTCCAAGTCCACTAACTTATCGATTTTGTACGAGGGTAACTCCTGTTTCAATTTTTTTATGTCAGCAGCGTGTTTTTCGGGTATGTACAGAACCTCCATCATCAATCCATTGTATTGCAGATATCTGTAGCTCACTAGTAGTGCATTCATTACTGTTTTTCCG
The DNA here is from genome assembly GCA_945261195.1 of Cryptosula pallasiana. Taxonomy (NCBI): domain Eukaryota; kingdom Metazoa; phylum Bryozoa; class Gymnolaemata; order Cheilostomatida; family Cryptosulidae; genus Cryptosula; species Cryptosula pallasiana. The sequence goes on from CALYOO010000281.1 coordinate 8,707, forward strand.
TTAGGTAATGTTAAATAATAAGTTACTTGAGGAGATTCAAAGCTGATTACACGCCATACAGAAAATTGAGAGAGGATTGCTACATGGATCATATTGAGCAACTGAGGTGTTATATTTTTTATTAACCTAGTTACTTGTTTAGCGTTTTCAACGGATATAGTATCGGGAAAGCTGATTGAATGAAGGATTTGACGCTTTTCCTGATCGAAACCCATGAAGATCACCAGTCGAGGCAAATCGAGTTGTAATGGTCTTAACTTGTAGGCTTCGTCTTTACTCACGATAGATCTGACTTGTCATCTGCTACCAAATGTTTCGACATTGTAGTGAATAATGGACAAGTTTCTATAGATTTCTTCAACTGGTGTTTCAATGTAATTCATCTCCAAAATCCATGATGTTGGACTTAGATGAAGCGGTTGAAATCTTCCAATTGTTATTCTTTCATTTATATGACAAGAGTTCAGCATACTGGCAGCCTTTTTTGTCAAGCAGGAAAGGTTCGAATTAGAAAGATCTTTCAGATCAAATGCTCAGTCGAGTGTTTTATTTTTATCAAAGTTCCATGGTTTTGCTGTAAGTTTTCTTGGGATCTTCCTTGATATAGACAACTCAGGTGAAATTTTTTCTTTCTCATCAATATATGGTTTAAATGTTGGAAGTTTGACTGTTCTTATGTCATTGTCCTTATCCATAGTATTGAGTGAAAAGTTAAACTGGAAACAAAACAAAAAAAGTTATGAATAATAGTAGAGTGTTGATTTTATAAATCGAGCAATGTAAAAAATTATTCTTTATAATAAAAACTAACCAAGTGCTTTAATAATAAACCATTAAAACCCAAAATATAATTCTTTGACACTTTACAGTGCAGCTAAATGATTTTTACCAATAAGTGTTAAATAACTATTTATTAATTTTCACCTTATTGCTGAAAGTCCTTCTACTAGTTGTAATTGATGTTATGTAGATGTTGTTCCACTGGTGATGTTGTTGGAGTGAATCTCCCACTTGTATGAAAAATTTTTTTTTTGGATTCGCGCAAAGATCCATTTATAATATATATAGAATTTTTTGCGCACACAAATGTTCGTTCTCACGCAAAAATCTACATATATATTATAAAGGGTTTTCACTTGAAAGAGGCAATTTTCAAAAAAAAGAATGTGGTTTGTAGCAGACAAAATATGTTGTTCTTCACGTGAAAAATGTTGATTTTTGCACGACCCTTCCCTTAGAGTATATATGGAATTTTTGCGCAAGTAATTTTTTTTTTGAGAGGAAGTCTTTATATATATTATAGAGGAATTTAGGCCTGAAACAACATTTTTCCAGGCAAAAAAATGAATATTTTTCTGACAAAAATGCTGTTTTTCTTGCACGAAAAATTTTGTTTTCGGGCAACAATTGGGTTAAAATAATTATCAACATTTTCGCACAAATAACTTTTCTGTCGTGCAAAAATTGATATATGTATTATGCAAGGATTATTATTATTATTTTCGCGCTATAAAAACAACAATAGTCAAACGAAAGATGTGTTTTTCTGCAGAGGAAAAATGTTGTTTGCTTCACGCAAAACTGTTTTTCGTGCAAAAATTGCTTTATAATATATTCAAAGTCTTCATATGTTTCATAAAGAGATTTACGTGCAAAAACAACATTCTTCGCGCGAAAAACATTGTTTTTCCCTGACGAAGATTAATGTTCTTTTTATCGAATGAAGAATTTTTTCTTCGAGCGAAAATGCCTTTATGATAAATTGAAGGACTTTTACTTGAAGAAATTTGCTTTCGAGTGAAAGTACTCATATATACGATAAAGGGATTTCCGTGCAAAAAACCACATTCTTTGGGCAAAAAAATAGTTCGTTCCTGACAAAGGTTGTTTTCGCGCAAAGTTATTTTTATAATATATACATGGATTTTGTGCGAAAAAGGTTTTTTCCACGAAAAAGACTTCATATAGATGACAAAAGGATTTTCTCGCGAAGAAATAATGTTTTTGCTCAAAAGTCTTAATACATATCACTAAGGGAGTTTTGAGCAAAAATAACATTCTTTCCGCAAAACATTGTTTTATCATGTCAAAGATCGATGTATTTTTGACTCGTGAAATCCCTTTATAATATATACAAGGATTTTCGCGAGAAGAAAATTATTTTTTGAGCGAATGTCTTCATATATATCATAAAGAGATTTTTGCGCAAGAACAACATTTTTTTCGAAGAACCTGGTTTTTCCCGGACAAAGACTGGTGTCTTTTTTATTGCGAGAAAAAGTTTATTTTGGCACAAAAATCCCTTTATGATACATGAAGGTGTTTTGCATGAAGAAAATTTTTTCTGTGTGAAAAGTCCTTATAAATATTTTAACGGTATTTTCTCATGACTAAGAAGTTTTATTGCTAAAAAAAATTTTGTTTTTTTGCACGAAGAATGTTGTTTTTCCACAAGAAAATCACTTTTTGTTATATAAGGAAATTCGTGCGGAGAAAATTTTGTTTTCAAGGGAAAAATCCTTACATATTTTAAAAGTGTTTTTGCCCAAAAAATTGTTTTTTTCACGCGAAAATCCCTTTATGATATTCAACAAGTTTTTTGCGTGAAAACCTATTTATGACATATAACGGTTTTTTGCACAGAAAAATATTTTTTTTGCACGAAAATCCTTTTATATTAAAAAGATACTTTTTTACTGAAACAAACAATATTCTTTGAGAAAAAAAGCAACTTTGTTGCGCATTCGTCCCTTTAAAATATATAAGTGTTTTTCCGTGCAAAGTAATTTTTTTCTTTAAGTGGAAATCCTTATATACTATAAACGGATTTTTGCGCGATTCAGTTCAGGTCAATCGATGCAATTTAAGAGCCACTGTTTTTACACAGAAAGCATCCACTTCAACAACAATGACTGAAGGAACAACATCTACTACAACTACTAGGAGAACTATTTGCATTAAGGTAAGAAATAGTAAATAATTAATTGACACCAGTTGAAGTACTCAACTAGCTGCGCGGTGGACTATCTTTGAATTAATTATGAATATATAATTTTTTTCCATTTTTACAATGAATAGTCAAGACGCTGAAAGTCAAATGATGATTGAACAGTCAGAGACCCAGGAATCTCTTTCTCCACCATCATCTTCATTTTGCAAAAAAAGAAGAATGCGAATCCCCACCCAACAAAACTCTACGATCGATTTCAAGTGATGAAATGTCGTGCTGTCCATTTGGAAGAGCAAAACAAGATGCTGCGACTATGGATAATGTCGAAGACTCAAAGTGCAAAAAAAAAGAGTTGCATCAGGTGTTGAAGATGACATACTTCGCCGTCACACCAATATTCATTTCAGGACGTCGGCATCGACAACCTGACAAGAGAACCTCTCTGCTAAATACTGCGAATCCACATCAACGAAACAACATTGAAAAAACAGTGCCAACTTGAGATCTACCTATACCAACAGTTACGCAAGTGTTTATCGTTGAATTTTGTGATGAATCGATGTGCACCATCATCTAAAACTATAAAAAGGATAAGAAGACAATTCAAATGAGGGAGTGATGCTTCAAGTGATGTAGGATTGCTTGTTAATAAAGCTAAGCAATCATCTCCAGCAATTTTGATTTACATTGGAGAGGGAAAGACTGGAGAAGCAATATGCCGCACTGCTGATGGATACAGTGGATGTCTAAGTTCAAAGGATGAGTTCGACGTGTTGACAAGTAAGAGTATGAGACAGACCAAGACATACTTCACCATAGCTCACCTGTATGATTTTCCACTGGATAGTGTTATAAGCTATGAATCCCGGGAATGATAAAAATATCCGATAGTAGATGGGACAAGCATGCTGAGAATCTTGTGACTCAGTACAGATGCCCAATAGATGGAGATTTGCTGATTGAAGATATGTACTTACCCCCTCAAATAGTTGCGGCAGCTGTATCGGAAAAAGTAAGGAGTTTTTCTATTCAAAGGATCGAGTAAAACTGCAGACAACACAGGTTCCTACAACGTCGTCCTGCTCACACCTCTTCAAACCTTCAATCAAGCCTCGGATCTGCTAGATGCTATGGATCATCATGACTTTCTCACCTACATTGATGATGTCAAAAAAGAACAATGTCCAGCACAGATTGACAACCTCATCACCAAATCAAGAGAGGCGCTTCACTATCTCCAGTGGCAAGTTTTATTCGTTTAATCACAAAGTCAATGATAACTTTTAAGTCATAAACCTATATTAATGTACGCTAGTCTCATTAGATACTATGTCTTTTACACCTAACTGAAGAATGAATCCTGAGAGAGAGAAAAAAAGAATCTCGTTTGCGCCTTGTAAGAGATGAGCTTAACATTACTTTTGAACATTACACATTAGTTTCATAGGTTTTATAGAAATTGACGCAAATACTACTTCAATTTTTATTATATCTCCACACTCAATGTAAAATTTTCGAATCTGTAGATCGTAGTGCCGTCTAGATAGTGTTTTTTTTCGTAATACCTTTGCTTTCACCATCGAGAAAAAATGCACTAGGATGTAGAAATTGATGAAATTCCGGTCCAAAAATTTCTTTGGTGTAGTTTGGCTCATATGTACTTCCAGCTGGACAATCGCCAACTCTCAATACAATACTCTTGACATGGGCGTGTTGCATCCTAAGCAGATTTGTGGGGAAGAGTTTGCTCAGAGTGTTGTGATTGACCTACCATAGACAGATCTATTTGGGTTTCTGTTTGTTTTCTTCTGATGTTATATCAATCTGTGCCACTCTGCTGCGAATCCCGTACAACTTTAATCACTTTCGCCCAATAGGATAAATGTAGTTGTGTCCTTCCAGTGCCAAACTGAGTTAAGAGTTTTGTATCCTGGTGTTTACCTTGACTTTGCAGAGATGTAATTAAAACGTGCCAATTGCGATGTTTGCTCCTCCAGTTGGTGACTCATCAGCAGCCAACAAAGACAGTTTGCTGGAAGCCGGTTAAAAGTCCAGTGGCATAGTCGACTCAGAGATTATAAATTTTGTCAGTTGGAAAAGCGCGAATTTGCCTGATTTGCCAGGTGGGATTTGCCAGAAAACTCCATTGTCTGTCCACTTCTGATTAACGCTCGCCTCTTTTTTTGTCTGAGGTGCTATGTTAAGCAGAGTCTTGCCTCATCAAATCATGGTACACCCAACCCTCTCACAGTTCCTGATATTTCTTTGCAGAGGCGGTAGTTTCCATTAATAAACAATAATTATTGGCGTATTCAACGTATTACCTTCTATAGACATTTTCATCTCCTTGAACAACAGATGCGATGAATGTTTCATCCACACAGGTGCATTTTTGTTGTTACCCTCATTATTGATCCATCTTCCTAGACAACTGTGGCTTCAATTTGCAAAAACAAGTTGCAAAGATCTGTGTAATGCTCATTACTCACTGCCAAAGTCGACTAGATTTATCCCCAAGTATCTAACCCATCGGGTCTGATAACGACATATTGAGATCTCTCCACTGAAATGTTTGTGGGCTTCATCACAAACACATCCAGCACAGGGCTTATGTTGTAGGGAGAACCTTCGGATTTGTTACCTGTCAATCCATTTAGACTAGTCATCGTTTTTGCGAGTGATGATTGCTCAAAGCAATGACACTTAATGAAGTCAAATGTCCCCCTCCACCCACTTTATAGATTCTGCGTTTGCTAAAATATGGAATGACCACGTTTGCCTGGACTTCTCTTTTTCCGTTGAATCGATTTCTTTTTTCTCTTGACTCTATCCGAATGCACTGCGCCGAGCACATCCCCTCCAAGATTATTGATCTCCTCTCTTCTTCGCAGATGATACAAAACTATTACTATCAATGAAACCACGAGCTACGTCGCTGCCTACAGATAGCGCTCTCTTACCCAGACTTATTGCTCCTCTCTTCAGCAGTCAGCAGTGGTTTTGCCGATATTTGAGGATACTTGAGAAAATACTACCAAGTTTGTTCCCCCTCATACTGGGCATCACACGGCGTCGACTATACACTCCAATTCCATTCCCAGCTTGCATTTTGTAGTACTCTTCGGAAAGATCTTTCGAGTCTGCGGGGGTATGTCGTAACAAACTCATTGTGTCTTTTGTTTAATGTGAACCGTCAGCATGACCTTTCCACCATCAAATGGTATTCGCTCACCGCCGTCGCTCGTTATAAGCTCTTGAATGAGATCACTATTCAGTGATGCCGGGTTGACGTAGTGTGGGTTTTTAAACTTTTGATACACAACAGTATTCTTCTTCCCTTGTACTGGTACTACTCTTAGCAAAGTTACATTCATATCACCTACCATCCTAATGTCGACAATGTTGGAATAGACATATAAAGAAGTTTTTCGGAAATTTATTTTGGTGATGTGATATTGTTGTATATACCACAAGAATACATGGTTTTTCTACTCGGTTTGAATCCAAAGATGTGGGCTAAGTCTTTGGAAAAACTCAGTGTTGTATCAAGATCGCTGTTGATTAGTAAACTTGTATAGGTCACTTTTTCATAGGAGATGGCAAATTTTTTATCCAGTCTCATTTCACGCATTCTTTTTCGTATGATCTCTTCAAACTCTTCCACACTATCATAGCTCGTTTTTTCCGATTAGGATGAATGACTTTTCGCTTTTGCCGGAGATGTCTTTTCCAGATATATTTTACCTTTGGTCACATTTTTCCATTAGGGCATGTTAACAGCGAGGTTGTCTTCTTTTGCTTTGAAAATTCCCAGCCAGTTCAGTTAATGCATCATTGCGGACTTAGCGTGAGTCGATTATAATGTAATGCATTATCTGCAAGCATTATACCAATTATTGCTTATTACATTTTTTTAATTTTATCAACAATGCCAACTGATTATTGTGTACCTATATGCACAAACCAACTTGGTAGTCACACCTTTCCTAGCCAATTTGGATGCATAATGCTAAGTTATATCGAATTAAAAAGTTAACAAAAGATGAGACTCCTGGCAATATGTTTCCATGGCAACCTAACAAGAGCAATGTTGTATGTTTTAATCACTTTGAAGATTCAAATTGTTCACAGCCAAATTGTTAAGCACACTAATAAACCTACCAAATTTTTTGTACCAGGGTATAGCTCCTAAATAATATTGTTATACCGTATTCAGAAGGAGCCAGTTCACTGTGCAACAACATGTTATTCCAAAGCATGACACATAGAATTCAACAAACCACAAAGCACCGGCACTGAAATAAATTGAGGTTAAGTTTGAGGCGAATTCAATTGCAATATGCAAGCATCCTGAGTGGAACTTCCCCACATATGCTGGTACCAGATCAGTCCATCAACTTATTTGCAAAGGACTTACAAAACACAAAAAATGGCTACTTACACATGTACGACTAATGTATCAACTGTAGGATCCCAGGCTGCCCCTAAACGGAACACAACTACGTCAGCAAATTAGGTATCTACACTAGTATAAATACAGAGGCTTGGCCGACAGTTATCCTCTTTCACTACCTAGAATCTGCACAGATTTGGAAGGGGGGGGGGGGTCGCGACCGAGGTCAGGTGTCGTAAGACTTTATATCATTATTATTATTTCATAACCTGTTGTAGTCTTTGTATAAGCACACTATATATTATACATTCTTGAACATCAGAGTCAAATACACACCATTAGTTACTCACACTTTCCCCCTTTATATTATTATTTGGCCATATTGTTACCATTACTTCATTGTTTTAAGCTGTAAGACTGGCCATAGACTACTTGATCATGTTATAATTATAAGGGTATTTTCCCACTATAATAATATCAATACCATTGTTCTATGGCAGCTCATAAAGTTGTTATTTACTTATTAACAACTAAACGAATAATTATAATAGAACTAACTTGAAATAGTTGTAATCCTTATCATAAGAGTAGTTTCATTTGTATATAATTCATCAGATAATTGTTTTGAGGAAATAATGAAAAATAGCAAGCATATCCATTTTAGTGTAATGCTAAAGACAAACATACTTATGTTATAGACATACCAGCCCTATTTTATGTTTGTTTTAATGACAGCTGTTTCAATTGCATAATTTTTCATCACCTGCCTCCATTAATAGTATAGAAATAAATATTTGTTTTTTCTTGTCTATAACAGTCTTGATCTTCTCTACTCTGCTTCAAATCAAACCTATTTCAATTTCAAAAGAGGTGAGGACTCAAAATGCACAAGAAAGGCGGCTGCTGATTCGTGTTGATGAACGATGAACTTTAATCATCTTTGTGTCAATATGATTGATCACAATTGGCAGCAGTGAGTTTAATGTTTATCTTTTTTCAGAAAAACGGGAGCACGAATCAGGTGTTTTTTACCATCGGTATTCAAGGAGCAAAGAACTGCATAAAAATTAATTCATGTATAAAGGGTTATTTATTGGATGTTGCTAACGTTCGCTCACCAGAATGAAACCATGTAGTAAAAAAAGCTTGTTCATAAAAATTAGGGCCTTTAGTTGTATTTGCACCAACGCATGGAGACCTGGTTCATATGACCAATTTGTGAAACCTTGTGGTGAACGAGCAAAACAACCTGCAATTGGTTAAAATAAACTATAGAGCTTTAGTTTGGAATTGTGATAAACAATTTCAGAACAGGTCCAATAAACAACTGCAACTCAAATTCAAATGGGGAAGAGCGAAATGTCATTTTATTTGTAAAGGTTAGAAAACATAATAAAAATAAAATAGCTAGTATCAGTAGTAGTCTTAGTGTAATGGATGGGATTGTACGAGTGCCAGTGCGAAGACAGATGAGCAGAGTTGCCTTACCTACTAGAGCAGATGGATTGACCAGAGGAGTCTTAGTTCACGCCTGCCAAGGACCAGCTAGTCGTAAAAATCAGGCCAGGAGGAACCAAGCTAAAACTGTTCTGGCAGCCATTTTGCCCTGAGTAATTATTATTGTTATCGCTGTTGTGCAATTCAAATGCGCACGTTCATATTGTATGTATGTATATATATATATATATATATATATATATATATATATATATATATATATATATATATATATATATATATATATATATATATATATATATATATATATATATATATATATATATTTGAATATGTTTGGCGCTGTTGTATTCGACTTGTAGTGAGCCTATTTTGTCTGCCAATCATATTGTATTATTTTTATCCAGTCTTATGTTATAAGTTTTCAACTGCACACTTGCATGTTGTAATTTATAAGTAAAAGGGCAGATTGCCCTGCAGTCAGAGTTCTTGGAGTAGTTGTGTTGAGTTGATACACTGGAAGCATTAGGGTAGCGTTGTCACAAAGCTGCCTAATACGATTGCTATAAACTATACACGTGCTTGCTATTCATATGTGAATCTAAGTGAAACCGAATCTGTGTGCTGATGAACAGATCTCTGTATAGAGAGAACAAGAAGTCTCCGGATTGAGACAGATAGACTGATAAAATACCGTATACAGTGGTGTTATACTAGCAGTTAGTAGTCCTGTACAACGGGTTGTTTGCCTTGACACTATATATAGAGCTACGCTACCAACACAGCTTATTATCCCGTGTGCTTAGTTAGTACACATGGCTATCCTTAAACAGGTGTCAGTGAAGGTCATGCGCACAAGCTTCACATAAAACCTTTACATTAGGGCTGGGCTCTCATCTCTCTGGAAGTGCAATTGCAACATCTTTAGCGCATGGGATATCTGCACAAGTTCATTTTATTATCATTTATTGGCCACAATCATTTTTAATGATGATTATAATAAATATTTCTTTATTATCATGCAAATAAGTACTAATAATTTTCATGATCATTGATAATTATTGTTACTATATTTATTACCTTGATTTAATATTATTTAATTATACTACTTGTCTCCGCTAATAAATAATATAATTTCAGTAAATTTTGTTGATATTTTTTATTATTTTTATTTATTATTTGCCACCAACAAAGAAAAACACTGTTGCTGGAACGGTGTCATAAGATTACTACTACATAAAAGATAATAATAACTGCTACTACTGTAACTTGTAAAGTACCCAGTTACCTTTTAATAAGTTCGTCTTGATCCTCATCAGTAGGGTACCTCTTTCAGCTATGTGGTCCGCGCATCAAATGAACTCCGCGTCTTCCCAGAGAGGCCTTGTTCATTTCCGGTTCCTGTTACATAACTATATTGATTATATTTTCTTTAGATAATTTAGATTGTTTTTTTTGCTGTCCAATCATTCAATCAATCATCATAATTACCTGTGGGTATAATAACTATCATTATTGTTGATGATCAATGATCATGATGAATGTGAAATAAAATGAATCATTTGATTATAATAATAATTATCATAGTTGGTTATTCGTAGAAATTGATTTACTAAAAAAAGGTAACTCATTTTTTATTTTGTTGCTATTATACTACTATTATCATTAATATACTAATAGTTCGCAAAAGTAATTAATAATCAAGTATTATAAAAATAATAATTGTTTTATTATAACAATAATAAACAATTATACCTTTTAATAATACCAATAAATGATGAAACAAAAAAATAATAGTATAGTAATAAATTATAAGAACTAGTGATGTGTATAAAATCCGAGGTTTATTGTTTGTAGTTGCTTACTTAGTTGTATGATCGATTCCTCGAATCCTAGCATTATCACTGTAAGTAGTACTTTCCACGGTCCGATTAAATATTGTCATCAATTGCATTAATATGTTATCACTATTGTAAATAAATGTTGTTGATGCATGCCTAATATGGCTGGTCACCACATAAAATGGTTAAGTAAAATTGTAAAGGATTTTCTCGTGTATTACCGCAGTACCTTCACCGAACCACTCTTGAGAATAGCTCTCTGTACTATTGAGCACCAGAGCTGTGTTGGTAGCGTAGCATGCTATTGTCAAGGCGCAACCCGTTATACAGTATCTATTAACCGGTAGTATAACTCCACTGTATACGGTATTTAGTTAGTCTAACTGTCTCAATACAGAGACTTTCTGTTTCTCTCGATACGGAGATCTGTTTCTTAGCACACAGATCTGGTTTCACTTTACTTCTCAAGTTTGCTTAGCAAGCACGTGTACAGCTTTTTAGAAATCGTGTTAGGCAGACTCGCGACAATTCCAAAGAATGTAACGTAATCTCTAAGAATATTGCTTATCGACAAAGTAGTTCTGCTTAGCAAGTTCACAACAGCACAAGAAGAGTTGTAGTTGTCAGCAACAATATATTCAAGCGTAAAGATACAAAACTTACAACAAGAGGTGTTTCAAAGTGTAAATAGTCATTGGTACCTTAGACTTAACTAATAATCCAGTCTCAGACTAGGAGGATGCACAAAGTTACCGTAATGTTTCCAGTGTATCAACTCAACACAACTACTACAAGAACTCTGACTGCTGGGCGATCTGTCCTAATACTTATAAAGATCATATGCAAATAGAGTATTTGAAAACTGCAACACGCGATTGGATAAAATAATGTAATTCAAATCGTCCACCAAAGCGTCAGTCATAGACATACATATACATGTGATCTTGCGCATTGGAAACACCAACGATAATAATAATTAATTGATAAAACAAGATGGCTACCGGAATGGTTTTAGCTTAGCGCCTTTGGCTTAATCTTGGCTCAGCACGTCTCCTTGATCTCTAGGAATGAAGGCTCCTTGGTTGCTAGGCTCCTGGGATAACATCTGCTGGTAGTAAGGTAGGATAACTCTGGCCCGTCTTGTCTGCTCACAGTCGCTCGCATAAATCCATTACAAACTTTGTGGCTTCCAGTTTCCACATATGATAAGTAAGAGCTGTGTGAACTGGAGCAAAGTCGATGCTTTCACTCAGTTACTAGAGTGAAAGACTAGTAGCATAGAGAATGTCTGTAATACAATCCTTCTATGTACAATAACTAATAATATGATATAATATATGTGGGTATATGTCTGAAAACAACATAGTCAGTTGCCATGCGATGGTGTGCCCTAATGAGGGCACTCTGTGGGTTGTGGTATTATGTATGGTGATAAATTCTTAAAAATTATAACTCATTACAGGTGGGTCAGTGAAAACCAGCCTTGTAAGTCAGAGAGATGAAACCTGCGTTTTACATAACTGGTTACACTTTAGCGAGATGGTACAAAACACAACTATATAGGCCCACTGATTGGCTAGTTCAGTAGGCAAGTAAAAAGGTCGTACTACATCCACTTTTCTTCTAACTATACACTAATTTCAAACTATCCCTACTTCCCCTTTCATTTTAAATCTCTTTTATTTTCTTTTTGCTCCGGCAACTATGTAATCAGTGAATAAATTGATCTGGGTCAGCGTGATGCTGCCGTTTCGATCACATCATTCAACGACGATTTTCGTCTAAAATTTTATCACAATATTATTTCTCAAGTCGTTTCGATCGAAGTATGTGGCCCTGCAATGGAATACATGTTTTAAAATGTGTTAAACAGTTACATGTACATCTCACAACTCTCACAGACATACACATTCATACGCATTCCATGCTTGCATGTCGAATTGCAGCGCTTAAGTGTAGTCAGTTGTATAAGGTCAATAGGTAACACAAGTCATGTGTTGTGTTCAGTGTTGTGTTAACAATGTGCACAGTATAGTCAAACCACCGGTGTTACCTTACAAGGATTTGTAATCGCTTTATGTGAAATCTGCACTTTGAAATAAGAGTCTGCACTTTTTGTGTTCTTAATTTTCTTTTTGACTTGTGGTCAGAGGGTTTCGTTTGTTTTATTTTCACCAGCCTCTATTGTTAAGAGCTTAAGTGTGGCTGTTGCCATGGATATATTATTACGTACCTTTCTTGCAAGTGAAAAAAACATTAATCATAAAACCTTTTACTCCTTCATACAGTGAGCTTCCACCGTTTTTTGTCATTTCGGCACACTAATAGAGTGTTTTATTTTCAAGAATCATTATCAGTACATCGATGATTGATGGCTATTAGAAACTTTTCTAACCAGAATGAGTGAAAATGATTACTTATCACTGAAGTATCTTTCATCGTCGTCAAAAAGCATAGCTGTTGTGACATTATGTGTTTGCGGCAAAAGGTTTTGAGTTTCAACCAATGAATTCTTCTGAGTACCAATTTTGGTGAAATCTTTCATCCGTGCAACTACAGCATCATTTGCCTTTAAATGGCCTAGGTTGTGATTTCAGTTTTTTGGCGGGAGATCAGTTATCCATCCGTTGGTGAACATTTTTTTAATTTTTCTGATATCACTCAACTATTTACAATGTTTTGAACATTTTGTTCTAACTTTTTTGTGCTCGGACAAATCGGATTCATGCGTTGTTTCCAGCAAAGCATTTCCCTTTCTCTTTATATTTCTCACTGTGACATCTTCCATAGATTTGTAATACAAAGGAGGAGTGTTTTACTTTTCCTTCGTTACTTTTTCATTGTTGACTTTTCTCATTAATCTATGGTACTCATTTTCAGACACTAGAGAATAGTGTCTAGAAAATTTTAAAGTTTGGAGGCTCATGGCTTTATTGGTTTTATTGACGATGGAATGGGTTATTATAGGTCCAAAAATTGCCTATACTAGTCGAAGTTGGAATTCTACGTTTATCACCAGCGGTTCCTTTGCCGATTAGTTTGGGTAGTTCGTTCTTGTAGCATTGCAACTCAATAAGCTGTTCCGATTCTAGAGAAATATTTTTTAACAGCTTATATCAATGATTGAAACAGGTCTGATTTAGCCTTTTCGACTATAGTGATTTTTCCTCTCTTACTCAAGTCATCCAGAGCTAAAACAGCCATCCTATTCCTCATTATTCTTGTAGAGACGTTCATGTTCTACCTCCTCCCAATAGTTTTCAGTATTCAAGGAGCTACTGTGCTGATGATAGGTCCCAGTAGGGAAGCTAGCAATCCTCGTTTTTGCAACACTACTTTTTAATCGTCTATCGATGATGTTCTAACCAGACCAGCAACAACCTTTGCGCTTCGTTGCAACTGATCATGCTGCGCAATGGTATCATTTCATTTATAATAACTTTAGCACATTCCATTAGAGTCATAACAAGTCTTTTTTGCGTTGACCATTACACACTTTTGGATGCGGTGTTGATTGATAACAACAGTGCCGCACTTCTTCTTACTGTTTGTTGCAGAGCTTTAGTCATTATATTAACAATGTATTACGTGAATGAACAACAAAATATGTGTGAGATGAATCAAATAGTAATTGTGTTTATATACTTTTACTTGATCCCATATAATATCATAGGTTGATCTGATGTAAAGTTTCCCAATAGTCTGTGATGATCATTCGTTCGCTGAGTTGTGTCTATCCGTTGAAAACAATAGGGTTTCTTTGTCACTTGCTTAAAGCATTCTTGTACATATTTTGTCCTTCCGGCAAAGTATTGATGAGCCAAATAGGTAATCGAAAATGTGTCTCTAGGGTTTTTAAAAAGAAAAAACAATTGCTTATTCAAGGAAATTGTACAATTTCCTTTTAAAAACTGAATCTGAACAATAGAGAACACACTTATGTTCAAATGATGACCATGTTTTGTATACAGAGCATTGGCATCAGCTTTTCCAGAAACTTCATCCATCAAGTCATCAATTATTGACTATCTTTTTTGTTCATCTCTGGGAAAACTCATGGTTATATTTATCATTCCCTCATGAAAAATCACTCCAGATACATTGTCAAGACTTTTTGATAGTGTAAAAGATTTTGTCACACCTTCACCGAACAACTACCAGAGAAGTGTACCGAGACAGCAATGTAACAATGATTGCGCGACTGAAATAGTAGTGATAGCTCTCTTTACTAACTATTTGTGTATCAAGATAGCTCCGGGGTTTGCCGTGTGCAGCTATACTAACAATATCAGGCAAGCTGCCAAACTAAACACACCGGGTTATAGATATGAATACTTTATTAGCTCAAGATACAAAAGCTTACTCAGAGATGTTCTCTCAGCAAGCGCACAAACAACTCTGCCAACTGGGCCACATGTCACTATATTTATGCAATCAGATATGTAAATAAAGCGGTTGAAAATACTAAAACATGATTGGTACAAAAAACATCAGGCCATGCAAGCATGAGTAGGCATAAGTACAAACAAGCAAGCGCCATAACAACATATGCTTAACGATAACAATGAGTCCTAATGCGCACAGTAACTTATCCAGAGAGGCAGACCGGGAATTCCTAGCTTGAGATCCTAGAGCGTCTTCCTTGGTAGGTACTGCGGTAGGCATATGCATCTGTGCTGGTTCAACTGAGGGCAGTCACGCATAGCTAGTGTCACACACTAACTTTACTCTTCACTTGCTAGCCTTACGCATTACATTGAGTAGTAATTCATGCATACTAGGCCAGTAGTGCTAATCAAAGGAGTGGCCACCTATGTGAAAATCCATTACATAGGCGGCTTCAACTATAAGTATCGCCGTAATAATAGTTAAATAATCATAGGGTGGCCGCTAATCACAGGGGCCGAATAAGGTAGGGAAAAGAGCATGTCATTAGGAGACTGCTGGCTACAAGTGACCGGTAACCCGAGGGAGGTGTACGCGGACTGCGCAACCCTTTGCACAAGGCCATGTGCGTGTAAAAGGAGGAGGAATCACCCCCTGCATAGTTGGCAGAGGGAGTGAAGGGGGCCCACAACCAGTGGGCTAATAAAAAGGGATAGGAAGTAAAAGGGTGTGCACAACCCGTGTGACTGACGAAGGGAGGGGAGAGGTGCACACAACCCGTGCGACCTACAAAGGGAGGGGAGGGACATATGCCCTAAAACAGTTGGCCTCGCACTGTCTGTGCGGCTTGCTTCATCTCAACTATTTCTCCCTTCAGGAGCTCTGCTTGTGCCTTGACCTTGACGACTTCTACCTCAGAGAGGGTGCCTGTTACAACCTTCATCCTAAGGCCCTGCGACTGGGAGTCCAATTTAGCGGCGCCCTGCACGATAGCAGCAGCCCATCGTCCCCTGTTCTGCAGAAAACGTACGGGCAGATCTACCCCACAGAGTGGGGGTTCCGCTGGTGAGAGTAAGGGGGAAACATTAGGTGCTGGGTACTGGTGTACTGCAAGGGGAGCAGGGGTGGAGAAGAAGGGGACGCGGGGGAGACAATCATGGCCTCAGGACTTGGTGCAACCACTGTGCATGGTTTTTTAGGTATCTTGTACCCGGTTAGCGGTAAAGCCACCAGGGACACAATGGTAGACTGTGCAGAAGATGGTCCTGGGGGAGCCATAACTGTAGCACACCAAGGAGGTGGTGTGGGAGAGGACTGGATCTTTCCAGTCTGGGTGGGTTGGCAGATACCAAAAGGCTCTGGATTGGACCATTTCTGATACCTGCAGAAAGCCGAATAATTTTCTCCATCCACCGCATAAATATAGCCGAGGCGCTTGTGGTGATCAGGGTCTTCAGGGCCTCCAAGCGTCTTCTGGTGACAGTATATACTGTCCCTGCTGCTACTTGAATATTGGCAGCGACAGAAATAGCGTGTGCGGTGCTGGTGGATGTGCACGGAAAGTTGTATCATGTTCTTCACAGAGAACTTGCAACATGGGCAGGTTGTTCGCCATGCCTTCTTTAGCTCTTTTTGGATGGTTTTTTCAGTATTTGGAGTGACCCACTGAAGGAGCTACCGGGCAATAGGCGGTTTCTTTCCTACTAGATGAGGGGCTACCACCTCTTCCTCTACAGTGGGCGAGGAAGGGAGAGGGGCAGCAATGTCAACTAGCTTGACAATGGGCATAGAGACCAAAAGAAATGGTCCGTCTACTGGCAAGGAGAGGGAGGGAGGGGTGAATACAGGTGCGGGGGGCACAATAGTGGTACTCACCATCCTCTGTGTGGAAATCAGGTTAACGAGGGGCCCTGTCCACTAGACACCGTCTGGCCAGGCAAGATGGAGACGCTCTCACGGTCAGTGGAGGGGAGGCAGTGTAGGGGAGGGGGTGGCTGTAAGGGGGGATTTACCCTGCTTAGAGGGTCCAGCCAAGAGCTCTGCTCCTCTCCTCTTACTAGGTATGATCCTACCCAGCATCTGCATACGCTCTCTGGCGACCGTGTGGGGTAACGTAGTACCCGCAGGTTGCTTCTCCTGAACAACCACTGTACTCAAACTCAGCCCCATGTCATCCCCGGTCGGGGTAGGAAGGCCCAGGGTCAGGTTGGGAGTGTTCAGCACTGGGGAGGGGCTAGGGGGGTCCATGAGAGGGAGGAGAAGTGGCAGAAAGCTTCGAAACACTCTGGTGAGAGTGTCTGCTGCCGGCACAGTGGGTACACTGGAGGGTGGGGAGGCAGTATGGAGGGGGAAATTCTGTGAACTGCCACTGAAGAGGGGGTGTCTGCTGGAGCGCCAAGGGGTCACTGGAGGAGCTGTGGCGATGAACTCAATTGTTCATCAGCTCTATCTGACAGGCAACTCCTAAGAGTTTGTCCTCTCTCCTCTCTTCTTCTGTGCAGGGTACCCGGGGGGGTAGCGGCAATCATCTGGGCAGAAGGGGTGGACTGAGAAGGAGGAAGCCCCATGAAGAAGGGGGGGGGGAAGGCGGATGCACAGCAGCGGAGAAGATTTCGATCTCAAACTCTTCTTCCACTTGTAGTTGAAGGTATCCATCTCCTTCCTGAGGTGAAACACTGGTAGAGCAATCCATGTAGTGGTTAGGACGTCCAGTAACTTTGGATACTTGTGTAGAAATGCCTGTTCCCGCACGCGGCAGGCTTGTTTGATCTTGACTAGAGGCGGTGTAAACAACAGGCATGGGTGGATAAGTAATGGCTGACTGGTGGTTAAATTCAGATTTCGACCGGCCGTAGTTTTCTGGTGGAGGAGAATATCTTTCTGCATCTTCCCAGGAACCTTTGCTGGAGTGTTTTCTTTCTAATGACACTCAGTGTGGGGGGTGGCCACATCCCATCCGGAGTTATTCCCCTTTCCGTGCTGCACCAATCATTAGCAAAAATTATTGCATCTAGGTGGAAAGCGGCTCAAATTTGGGGTTTCAGCGTTTAGTGGATTTTGCTTCCAGCAAGCTGAATCTTGACAGGCAACAGCTCTAGACTGGCATTCCTGTACGCATTTAGTTTGTAGAAGTTACTGAAAGAACTCTACCCAAAAGAGCTGTTTGAGTCTTAGGCATTTTGGAATTTTCCCACATTTTATCCACTTCTTTTGCAGTTGCGGTTAAATGGCATAGTGGCTGTCCATAATGCATGGGTGGGCTGGCGTTCCTTTGTGGCCATTGGAATGACACATGGGATGGTTGGATCTCAGTCTGTGCAGGGAGTGAGGGTATCTCTGCTACTGGGAGAGACAACTCCTGCATGTTTTGGTCATTTCCAGCTGAGAAGCTTGTCCGATTTGCACGAGATTTGTAGAGAACAACTGGGTGAGTGGCAGTCCTTCTTACAGCTAGCCGCTCCAAATTTGGCACACTCCTTGCTCATAAAAGAGAAAAATTAGTCTCTAATAGCGGTGGTTCAAACAGAGGGGGAGCAGGTAGGGGAGACAGAGGTGGAGGTGCTGTTCACTCACGTGTCCCAAGCATGTTAGGACGCCACCTGGGCTCCACTGCTGCTGGCGCCCGCCCTCTGGGGTCAACACTGGGATAGTAAGGTTTAAGGCGGCATTGGTTTTGTATGGACTGCTGGCCTTGCCTACTTATGAGGTAGGTGTGGTTACCATACGCTTCCTCGATCTCAAAGGGGCCGATGAATTTGGCCTGTAGCTTGGGGTTCCCTCCACGGCGTCTACGACAGTTTTCCAACCATACTTGGTCTCCAACCGTGTATAAACCGAGTTCTTCTCCTTCCTTGGCTCTAACTTCCATCTGTTGCTCTCTTGTGGCCTTGTGCACTTCTTCTAGTCTCAACTTGGGGTTCTGGGCGTACTAGTGCACTGGCATGCAATCACTCAGAGGGGGATGGTAGGACACCTGATCTGGCAGTCGCAGTTCCCTGCCCAGCATCATATCGTTGGCCATTTCACCTGTAGTGGAATGAGGGGTGGCTCTGAAGGCCCTCATGAGTTGACGGAGCAGCAAGCTCCAGTCGCCTGGACTGCACTTTAGGAGCAAGGACCGGAGGGAATCACCTAGCACCCGGTTATTCCTCTCGACGACCCCATTGGCCTGTGGGTGGTAGGGAATGGTACGGGTCTTCTCTATACCCCACAGAGCACACAACTCCTGCATCATGTGGGACTCACACTGAGCCCCCTGGTCCATGTGCATCTGCTCAGGGATGCCCATATACCAGAAGACCTGCACGTCCAGAGCACTAGCTACCACTGGAGCCGTGGCATTTGGAAGGGCCAGAGTGTCTTACCACCTGGTAAAGTGGTCACTCAAAACCAAGATCCAGTCATTGCCACACTCTGTCTCAGGGAAAGGGCCCACCAAATCAACGGCCAACTTCTGCCAGGGGCCGCCAGCGTACATGCGCTGGCGGCCGGGACTGGGTTTGGTGCCACCACTCTTGGTTCTCTGGCAGACCTCACATCTCCTGACCAGGCGGCGTACATCTGCCGTCATCCCTGGCCAGTACTACTTGAGCTGGAGGTGCTTCAAGGTCCTGCTCACTCCTTGGTGTGCAAGAGAGTGGGTCTGCCAGACCATGTGGCCACATAAACCTGCCAGACAGACTGCACACCAACGAGAGTGTTGGTTAGGAGAGACCTGTAGTTCCAACACACCATCTGTCCGGAGTCTCATAGCCCAATGCAATTGTTCAGCCGCCTCAACTCTTGGCTGCCGAGCTCCAACTGCTGCTTAGTGAGAGTGAGCTGTGTAGATACTGCCGGATAGATGACAGCTACAGTGTGGTTACCTTCACTCTGAGCCTGGACAAGGTCGACATCCAGTTGGACGGGCTGAACGGCATCGGGGAGTACCTGAGGGACAGAGAGGGTGGTGGCTGTGACTTGAACCGAGTCGGAGCTGAAGTAGCGGAGAGCTGGGGCTGAAAAGGGGAGGCCAACTCTTGCTGAACTTCAGCCTTAGAGGCTCCACCATCCCTTTCTTGGATGTGGCCGCACTGCCTACACCATGGGGGACACCTGCAGCTCAGGCCATCTGTGTTGCTGTGTCGGGGGCCACTCTTATGCTCAATGGTGTACTTGAACTCAGAAAGGGACTCAAGCTAACTTGCCACCTGACTGGTGGGTTCCCAGCAGCCACACAGCCACAACAGGGAGGCATGGTCTGTCGGAAGTGCTGGCCATAGAGGTCGGGATGGAAGTGCTTAACAGCCTTCACTACTGCTAACAGCTCTCTTCGTGTCAGACAATAGTTGAGCTCCTGAGGGCTGAGCATCTTACTGAAGTAAGCGATTACTTGCTCACTACCTTCCTGTACCTGTGACAGCACAGCACCTGCATGGCTAGCATCAGTGTCCAAGGTGTACTGTAGCTTAGGGTCAGGGTAACCAAGAACAGAGGCATGGTCATAGCTACTTTCAGCTGCTGGAAAGCAGTCTCGTGGGCTGTAGACCATTTCCAAGGAGCATGCTTACTAGTGAGCTGGGTAAGGGGCTTTGCCGCTGTAGAGAAGTCAGGGATGTACTGCCTGTAGTACCCCACGGTACTCAGGAAAGCTTGCAAACCCTTCAACTCTGTGGGTGTCTACCAGTGTTCTATAGCATCAGCTTTTTCCGGGTCTGAACCCACTCCTGCGCTGCTCACCACGTGTCCTAAATACTGGACCTCTGGCTTGATTAACTCACACTTACTGGGTTTGAGCTTCAACCCGGCCTGCTGCAGACGCCAAAAGACTTCAGCCAGTCACTGGATGTGAGTGCAAAAGTCAGGAGCGATGACAATAATGTCGTTGAGGTAGAGCAGGAGGGTTTTCCGGTGGAGACCTTGGAGTACCATCTCCATCAACCGTTGGAAGGTGGCCGTGGCTGAAGTGAGACCGAAAGGGAAGACCTTCCACTTCCACAGACTTGTACGGGTGGTAAACGCAGAGCGTTTCCTGGCCTCGTCAAGAGGGAACTGCCAATACCCACTCACCAAGTCCAAAGTATTAAAGAACTTGCTCCCCGACAAGGCATCTAAACTTTCATCAATGCGGGGGAGGGGATAGGCGCCCTGGTGTGTGACAGCGTTAAGCCGTCTTTAGTCAGTACAGAATCTCCACGCACTGTCCTTCTTCCTCACTAGAACCACGGGGGAACTCCAGGCCGCTGAAGCTGGCTCTATGAGCCCATGCTCCAACAGATGTTCCACCTGTCTCTCTGCCTCCGCCTCCTGCTCAGGTCCTAGCCAGTGAGTTGGTTGGTGAATAGGTAGAGTACCAGGGAGGAGAGGGATGTTGTGCGTGACCAGGGTGGTCTGGCTAACATCATGGTCTCCCAAACTGAACATGGCAGCATACTGTCGTAGCAACCCAGCTACTTGCTGCTCCTCGCGTCTCTTCTGACACTGGGGAAGAGCGGCTGAATACAGCGCAGAGACGTGAGGGTGAACTGGGGAGCGAGAAGAATGGGCAGGAGGGGTAGACGCGGGCATAGCAATTGCCTCTGTTTGCTCAACCTCTTCAGGGCTCACTCCCCTGTAGTAGCCTACCACGCTTCCCGCCTTCAGTTCTACTGGCTGAGCAGTTGGGTTCATACATCTGACTAATACGTGCCCTATGCTATCTGGCTCGTTCAGACTAGCAGAAATAGAAGGACTTCCGGGTCGAGACTCCACTAACCCAAGGGGTAAGTGACTCTGTGTGGTAACCTTACATGAGATGGTAGATTCCGTGCCTGTGGGTAGCTGTGTGGTATGGAGGACTTGAACATTATTCATTAACAGCGTACCGTTCTTGTTAGTGCAGCGCATCACCTTTCCTGCTACAACAATGGCACACTCACTGAACCTCATACGGCAGTCATGGTCGGTGAGGAAGGGCATCCCCAAAATGGCATCCTGATTTATGTGACTGACAACGAGCACGGCTTCAGTTTTCACATGACGGAGACGGAGGTTAGCTCTCACTGTGCCATAGAAAGGAATCTGGGTGCTGCCAGCCAGGGTACCATTGGACTCACTCTCCTGCACTGACTGTCTTACTGACTCAGGTAACTGGTTAAAGATGTGCTTGGATAGGACATTCGTGGTGCAGCCGGTATCGATGAGAAGGGTGACTGACTTGCCTTCTAGTCTCCCTGGGAGGAAATAGTATCCCTGGTATGGCCGTTCTTTCTCAGTGTTGGAAAAACGGGTGGGTTGAACCTTTGCAGCTCGGAAAGGGGGAGGCGACGCTCTATTTCTAGAGTGTGAAGGGCGCTTCACTGACGGGCTGACTGTTGAAACTACTGGCTGGCAAATCTGAGCTGGGGCAGGCTGGTTCTGCATGGGACCTACAGGTTTCTTCTTCCTCTTCATCACCTTCTATAACTCGTACTCTGGATGGTTTCGAGTCACAGACTGCCTTGATGTGGAGGAACTCACCTCCAGCACAAACTGCGTCTTCCAGAGTCTGTGGATCCACTGCTAACAGATGGCGTTGCAGATACGGGTGACACAGGGTGAATGTGAACATCTGTTATATAATGTGTTGTATGTGCCTGTCTGATAAATCTTCATGGGCAACTCGAACTAGTCTTTCTACCTCACTAGCATGTTCTTGGAGGGAAGTCTTTGATGCTTTCTTCAAGTGTGCTACACTCTGTAGGGCTTCACGGCGTGTAAGGCCAAAGCGAGCACGGAGCGCTGTGAACACTGCTTGCAGGGTATTGGGTCTACCACATTATTGTGCTTCCTCACGGAGTGCCTCCCTCATATGGAGCAGGACTTGGTGGGCATTCCATTCGTTGGCTTCAGCAATTTTTAGGAACCGTGTGATGAAATACTCTACATCACCCTGACCATCAAACTTAGGAGGTTTGAAGTTCTGTGCAGGAGCAGGGGGAGGTGCAGGGGGTTGCAACACTCCTTGCAGGGTCTGTGTTAGTCTATCTAATGCTTCAGCTTCCGCCATGCCTGCCGGCAACCGTCCAGCACTCCTGGCTCTCTGTGCAGTCATCAATGTGAAGGATAGTCTTTACAATCAGCAGGGTACTTGTCAGCAAGGGAGGAGAAAACTCTGTGTTGAGAGATGTGTCAGATGAACAGTGGATGACTGAAAGCGCACTCTGTCAAGTTCTGTGTCAAATACTGGGACAGAAACTCTAGCCGTATCCGTTAGGAAGGCAGAAAAGTTTCTGAATTACTCGGTACAAGAGCTGAGGGGGGTACCCTGTGTGGAGATATGTATCCAGGGTTCGAAAGAGATTCCTGTACGACCTTGCGTGAGCAGTACAACGACTACTAAGTTCACCGTGCAGGGTGACTGCTTCTCACTTTTCAAACGCAGCAGGGAGAGGGGGCGTTGTGCTGGGTGAGGGGGGTACCACCGAGTCAGAGTAAAGGGGTGTAACAGCGTCCGTGGGGTGGTAGTTTGGCTGCTACCAGACAACTGTTATGTTATGGGAAAACACCAATACCCGGGTAAAGGGGCATGAGTAAAGGTGGTGTTTGGCCGTTGGCAACTTCTTTAGTAGTGTCTGTCGCTTGCAAAATATCCCACCGCTGCCACCAATGTAAAGGATTTTGTCACACCTTCACAGAACAACTACCAGGGAAGTGTACCGAGACAGCAATGTAACAATAATTGCTATAGAGCGCTACTGATTTAGTAGTGATGGCTCTCTTTACTAACTATTTGTGTATCAAAATAGCTCCGGGTTCTGCCGTGTGCAGATATACTAACAATATTGGGCAACCTGCCAAATTAAACACACCGGGTTATATATATGAATACTTTATTAGCTCAAGATACAAAAGCTTACTCAGAGATGTTATCTCAGCAAGCGCACAATCAACTCTGCCCACTGGGCCACATGTCACTATATTTATGCAATCAGATATGTAAATAAAGCAGTTGAAAATGCTAAAACATGATTGGTAGAAAAAACATCAGGACATACAAGCATGAGTAGGCATAAATACAAACAAGCAGGCGCAATAACAGCATATACTTAACAACATCAATGAGTCCTAATGCGCACAGTAACTTATCCAGCAAGGCGGGGAATTCCTAGCTTGAGATCCTAGAGCATCTTCCTTGGTAGGTACTGCGGTAGGCATATGCATCTGTGCTGGTTCAGTTGAGGGCAGTCACGCGTAGCTAGTATCACACACTAACTGTACTCTTCACTTGCTAGCGTACGCATTACATTGAGTAGTAACTCACGAGTACCAGGCCAGTAGTGCTAATCAAAGGAGTAGCCACCTATGTGAAAATCCATTACAATAGGTTCCATAATGGTAATGTATTTCTACCGGTGGAGGATGAGCTATAGTCTGACTAGCTTCAATCATTCACAAAACTGCTTGTTTCTCCCCTGAACCAGTCCGACCCTCAATCATAGCGGTCAAAACTTTCAGCATTACCATCCATAATCAATAAGATGTTTGTCATCCGCGAATAGTTTTATTTATGATTCGGTCAGGAGAGGTTCTTACTTTTTGTATTTATTTTACAGCACTTTCATATACACTAAACTCAGTGATGCCTCCAAAAGTAGAAAATCCTACAAACAAGACCAATATCATCATACATATTAGCACTTTTCGTTTCAGACTCGGTAAAACATCTACAATATCACTCGTAGTACCATCAACAGTATCATTTTCAATCATCACTCTCATCTCCATTTCTTCTTCTGTAGACATCTTGCCTATCAATAGCAATATAATATTATAACATCTTATATTTATACAATACTCTAACCCCCCCCCCCCCCCTTAAATCTAAATCATCATACAAATCCTGATAAAAACAATCCCTGCCCAATAAATACTTACTTACTCATACAGTTACAAACAAAATTTAAAACGATAAAAACTGGCGCACAAAACAGCACCCCATTCAGGTTCTCATGGTAACTGGTGCCAACAGAAAGGCACTTGGAACCATGGGAACCTCTCTGTCATGGTGTCTAAGGGAACACCATGACAGAGATTTGCTCCTACATTACTACTGCGGTGCCTGAAGAAATTTTTAGGAGAAGTTTTCAACACTTAATATTGTAAAAGATTTGCCCGCATATTACCACAGTACCTTCACCGGACCACTGTTGAGAATAGCTGTCCTAGATTATTGAGAACTAGGGCTGTGTTGGTAGCATAGCCCGTTAGTGCCAAGGCACGACCCGTTATACAGTATCTACTAACCGGTAGTATAACTCCACTCTCTTGCTGTAATAGGCAACTACTCTCTCATTGCCTGCTGACACCTGTGACAGTACTGCGCGTATGCCGTCGTCACTGGCATCAATATCCAAGGTGCACTTCAACTTCAGGTCAGGGTAACCAAGTACCTTGGCACAGGTCATAGTTTCTTTCAGCTGCTGGAGTGCAGTGTCTTGTGCATCAGACCATTCCCAGGGGGCTGTGTGAGGGGCCTGGTTACCATGGAAAAGTTAGGTATGTACTTTCTGTAGTACCTTACCGTACCTAAGAAAGCCTGCAGTCCCTTCAGCTCTATGGGTGTTGGCCAGCATTCAATTGCAGCCACCTTCTCCGGTTCCGTGGTCACTCCTGCACTGCTCACCACGTGTCCCAAATACCGGACCTCCAATTTCAACAACTCACACTTACTGGGCTGTAGATGCTGAAATACTTCAGCCAGGCGCTGGATGTGGGTGGAGAAATCAGGGGCTATGACGGTGATACCATCAAGGTGCAGCAGTAACATTTTCTGGTGGAGGCCTCCCAACACCTTCTCCATCAACCGCTGGAAAGTGGCTGGAGCTGAAGTAAGGCCAAAGGAGAGCACCTTCCACAGGATGGTGCGAGTTGCAAAGGCAGATCGCTCACTGGCTTCTTCATCAAGGGGAACCTGCCAGTATCCACTGACTAAATCCAGGGTGCTGAAGAACTTGCTTCCTGACAGGGCGTCTAGACTCTCATCGATGCGAAGAAGGAGGTAGGCATTCTGATGAGTGACAGCGTTCAGGCGCCGGTGATCTATACAGAAGCTCCATGCACCGTCCTTCTTCACTAGAACTACCGGATAACTCCAAGCGCCAGAAGCCGGCTCCATCAAGCCATGATTCAGTAGATCCTCTACTTGTCTCTCCGCTTCCGCTTCTTTCTCCGGACCCAACTGATGTGGGGGTTGGCGGCTAGGACGGTTACCAGGGAGGAGGGGACTACTGTGTGCTACCACGTTGATGCGGCTGACGTCATGCTCTCCCAAGCTAAGCATGGGAGCGTAATGCCTCAACAACTCGGCTACCTTCTATGCTTCATGTCTATCTTGACACTGCGGAAGGGCTGCCGAGTACAGTTCAGCAACGTGGGGGGCACAGGTGAGCAAGGAGAGTGTTTGGGAAGCACGGGTACCTCCTGGTTTGCGACTTCTGCCTGTTCCACTTCCTCTGGGTTTACTCCTTCATAGAGGCCCGCAGTGCTACCTGCATTTAGCCTCAAACGTGGAACAGTAGGGTTCATACAATGCACTAGCACACGTCCCTTGTCATTGGGCTTATTGAGGCTGGCTGCAATGGGGGGGGTACCCCTGGACATGACTCTATCAGCCCAAGAGGTAGATAGCTCTGTGTATTAACCTTACAAAGGATAGTAGATTCTACACCGGGTGGCAACGTAGTGAAACAGAGGACATGCACGTTATTGATCAGTAGGGTACCGTTTTTATCAGCGCATCTCCTGTCTTGCTACCTCGAATATGCGCTCACTGAATTTCAAGCGATAATCATGGTCAGTGAGGAAGGGCATACCTAAGATGGCGTCCTCATTCAGGTGACTGATAACGAACAAAGCTAAAGTCTTCACACCTCACAGACAAAGGGCAACTCTCACCATTCCAACGAAGGGGATTTGAATGCCGTCTGCCATGACTCTGTAGGACTCACTCTCTCGGGCTGACTCTCACACTACCTCAGGCAGCCGGAAAAAGACATGTATCAACAGGAGGTTTGTGGTACAACCCATGTTCACTAGGAGGTTGGCCGTGTTGCCTTCGAGTTTCCTTGGAAGGGAGTAACTTGCTTTGTACGGTCGGTCTTCTTTAGTATTGTACAGATGGATGGGCTGGACCTTGGAGGCCTGGGGAGGTGACGCTCTATTCCTAGGACGTGAAGGGAGCTCTGACCGGCTGGTATGTGTGACCACTGCCCGTTTGTCCTGAACTGGAACAGTTCTCTGTTTCTGTGGCTCAACAGGATCCATGAGTGGTGTCTAGGGACGACCTGTATCTTCTACCTCATTGTGCAGCATGAGGTAGGGGTTAGAGAGAGGGAGCTGCCATCCCTGCCTATTCAGCACTCCTTTCTTCTCTGGAGGGTCTCTGGAGGGCGATTAATGACTGCGGGAGATAGTGAATCATCCTTCTTGCCTTTCTCTGACATTCTTCTCTTAAGGCGGAGCCTAGACGAGACCGTAGAAGACACAGATTGTACTTCTCGATTCTCGCTAGCTTGGCTTTCCACCTTTCTGCCTTATTGCATATACCGGTGTGGTAGCTACTGCGGGCACATCCCGTTTCAAGACACAGGATTTCTTCTAGGCTTGGGAGTGGCTTTAGTTCTCTCAGGGCAACGGCTACTAATTTAGCCCACCTATCCACAACTCAAGCACTGGATGGGTGGCCACCGGGCTGTGGGAGGCGCCTAATCAAAAACAGGATGAACAGGTGCCATGGGGATGTAGCATGCTGCAGGAGGAGCCTGAGCAGAGGGAAGAGGGGGCTGTATCATGGCTCATGCCATTTGCTGGCCCTGGAGCTCCTTCACTTCTTCTTACTCAGTGAAAGGCCTCGCACCACTTTCTCCAAACTTTCTATACTACGATCAGGTACTGAGGCCGGTTGCAGGGGTGGTGTGGAGTAATTCGCAACGAGAACACTCTTCACATCTGAATACTGGTGGTCTCTCTCTGTCTCCGAGCCAAGTCGGCTGTAGCAGTCATCTGATAATGATGGCAATGGGTCATAGAAAGTTTACAGTATTCTTTGTCTGAATACTCATCGCTCTCTTCATCTTCTACTATTCTGACCTTTGGCTTGAAGTCAGGGAGCATCTTGATATGGAGAAACTCATTCCCGGCTCTCACAGCTTCTTCTACGCTCAGGAGACTCACTGCCAGCAGATGTCTCTGCGGGAATGGCTGCTTTAAGGTGGACAGAAACGTCTTGAGTTCCATTCTCTCTACATGCTTCCCAAGCAAATCATCATAGATAATACGGACTAGTCTCTCAACTTCCTTGGCATGCTCCTGGAGAGAAGTCTTTGGCAACTTTTTCAGATGCGCCAGGTTCTGAAGGGTTTCACGGCGTGTGAGACCAAACTAAGCACGAAGATTTGCATATACTGCCTGCAAGCTGTTAGGCCTGCCACAGTCCACTGCTTCATCTGTAGGGCTTCTCTAACGTGGGGAAGGGTTGTCTGGTCATTCCAGCCATTAGCATCTGACATTTCAGCAAACCGGGTGATGAAATACTCCACATCACCGTGTCCAGAATACTCAAGTGGCTTGAAATGAGGAGGGGGCAGGGGGAGAAGTACGAGGTTGCAGAGCACTTTGCAGTGTCTGTGCCAACCAATCAAGGACTGCAGATTCAGAGGTACCTGCAGGAGACCGGCCTGTGCTTCTCGCTCTCTGACTAGCCATCGCAGATTGCTGGTTTGGGAAAAGGAGAAGGGAAAAGTGATACAGAATCCGTGGGTTAGTAGCTGGAGGCTCTACCGGATCTCTGTATGATACAGGGTAGCACTGTTACTCAGAACAAGAGGGGGAAGGAGTAATCAGTGAGTTTGGCTGTGCTATCTCTACAGTGTCCACCATTCGCAGATTATCCCACCGCTGCCACCAATGTAAAGGATTTGCCCGTGTATCACCACAGTACCTTCACCAGACCACTTTTGAGAATAGCTGTCCTAGACTATTGAGCACTAGGGCTGTTTCGGTAGCGGAACCCGTTAGTGTCAAGGCACAACCCGTTATACAGTATCTACCAGCGTGTAGTTTAACTCCACCGTATACGGTATTTAATTAATCTAACTGTCTCAATACGGAGACTTCATGATTCTTATTACAGGGATATGTTTCGCAACACACACAGATCCGGTTTCACTTGACTTCTCAAGTTTGCTTAGCAAGAATGTTTATAGTTTTTTGGAATTGTGTTAGACAGACTTGTGACAATTCCAAAGAGTGTAAGTAATCTCTATGATTGTGATTATCGACAAAGTTAATCTGCTTAGCAAGTTCACACAGGAGAGTTGTAGTTATCAACAAAGATATATTCAAACGCAAGATACAAAACTTACAACAAGAGGCGTGTTTCGAAGTGTATAATATTCACTGGTACCTTAGACAAAACAATTAATCAAATCTCAGACTATGAGGATGCACAACGTTACCCTAACGCTTCCAGTGTATCAACTCAACACAACTACTCCAAGAACTCTGACTGCTGATCTGATCTGCCCTAATACTTATAAAGGTCATATGCAAATAGAGTAGTTGAAAATTGCAACATACGATTGGTAAAATAATGTAATTCAAATCGTTCACCAAAGCGCCAGTCATAGACATACATATACATGTGATCGTGCGCATTGGGATCAACAACAACGATAATAATAATTAATTGATAAAACAAGATGGCCACCAGAATGACCGTAGCTGAGTCTCCTTAGCTTGGTCTTTACTTAGCACGTCTCCTCGTTCTGTTGGAACGAAGGCTCTATGGTTGCTAGGCTCCTGGAGTAACATCTGCTTCTAGTAAGGTAAGATAATGCTGGCTCGTCTCGTCTGCTCACTGCCGCTTGCATAAATCCATTTCAGTATTTCTGCATAACACATACAGACCAGTTAACTATTGCGCTCCTGGTGCGCTAATTAATAATCTTTTGATAATTTGTGCACATGTACACAAATATACATAACAAAGAGCTCAAGTTGCATGTTTTAAGTAGGCTATAAATTTAGGATCTTTGCACATGAGAAAATTACTAATAGCTGGTACCCGCTCAGGGAACATGGAGAAGACAAGTCCTTAAATTAAAACTGCAAAAAGTACCAATAGAAACTTGTCTATTGTGTATACAATGATCTATCAGATTCTAAGGCTATTGTTACCTTTTCTCTTTTTACAATATTTGTTATTTTATTTTGGTTAGAACTGTATCCAATTGACTGTACTTAACAGAAGTTTGTACATAATTGTCTCGCTTAATTGTTATTGTAGGCAAAGAACCTTCTAGAACAATCCACCCACACATTCAAGAACAGTTCAACCCATTCCATGTACGCAGCAGGCAGAAACCACCAAGATATCTCAGATACCTACAGGGACATTGGTCGTGTTTATTGTGATTTGGGTGAATATGAGGAGGCTGAGAAATATCACAAACTGGCACTAGATATGGATATAGCCATGTTTGGTGACACGGTACATCCTGATATAGCTACTGATTATCATTGCATTAGTCGTGCCTGCAATGGACTTGGTCAGTATACGCCTGCTTTAGAATATCAGATCAAATCAATGGAGATGATGAAAGCTATATATGGTGCAGACAGCAACCACCCTGCTATAGCTGCCAGTTACAATAACATTGCTAGTGTACATAACAGTCGTGGTGAGTACTCATCAGCAATGGAATATCACATCAAATCAATGGAGATGAGGGAAGCTATATATGGTGCAGACACTAACCACCCTGACATAGCTAACAGCTACTATAACATTGCTAATACATATCACGATCGTGGTGAGTACTCACCAGCACTGGAACATCACATCAAATCAATGGAGATGAAGAAAGCTATATATGGTCCAGACACCAACCACCCTGATATAGCTGCCAGTTACAATAACATTGCTAGTGTATATGAGAAGCGTGGTGAGTACTCATCAGCACTTGAATATCACATCAAATCAATGGAGATGAGGGAAGCTATATATGGTGCAGACACCAACCACCCTGATAAAGCTATCAGTTACGGTAACATTGCTGGTGTATATTACAACCGTGGTGAGTACTCATCAGCATTGGAATATCACATCAAAACAAAGGAGATGAAGAAAGCTATATATGGTGCAGACACCAACCACCCTGATATAGCTGCCAGTTACAATAACATTGCTAGTGTATATGACAAGCGTGGTGAGTACTCTTCAGCACTGGAATATCACTTCAAATCATTGGAGATGAGCGAAGCTGTATATGGTGCAGACACCAACCACCCTGACATAGCTACCAGTTACAATAACATTGCTACTGTATATTACAACCGTGGTGAGTACTCGTCAGCACTGGATTATTACGTCAAATCAATGGAGATGATGAAAGCTATATATGGTGCAAACACCAACCACCCTGCTATAGCTAACAGTTACAATAACATTGCTAATCTATATCGCAAGCGTGGTGAGTATTCATCAGAATTGGAATATCACATCAAATCATTGGAGATGAGGGAAGCTATATATGGTGCAGACACCAACCACCCTGCTATAGCTAACAGTTACAATAACATTGCTAGTGTATATGAAAATCGTGGTGAGTACTCAACAGCACTGGAATATCACATCAAATCGATGGAGATGATGAAGGCTATATATGGTGCAGATACTAACCACCCTGATATAGCTACCATTTACAATAATGTTGCTAGTATACATGACAGCCGTGGTGAGCACTCATCAGCACTGGAATATTACACCAAATCGATGAAGATGATGAAAGCTATATATGGTGCAAACACTAACCACCCTGATATAGCTGACAGTTACAATAACATTGCTATTGTATATGCCAACCGTGGCGAGTACTCATCAGCACTGGAATATTGCATCAAATCGATGAAGATGAGGGAAGCTATATACGGTGCAAACACTAATCACCCTGCTATAGCTACCAGCTACAGTAACATTGCTAGTGTATATGACAAGCATGGTGAGTACTCATCAGCACTGGAATATTGCATCAAATCGATGAAGATGAGGGAAGCTATATACGGTGCAAACACTAACCACCCGGTTATAGCTACCAGTTACAATAACATTGCTAGTGTATATGAAAATGGTGGTGAGTACTCATCCGCACTGGAATATTACATCAAGTCAATGGAGATGATGAAAGCTATATATGGTGCAGACACCAACCACCCTGATATAGCTAACGGTTGCAATAAAATTGCCAGTGTGTATTACAAGCGTGGTGAGTACTCATCAGCACTGCAATATTTCATCAAATCAATGGAGATGAGAAAAGCTATTTATGGTGCAGACACCAACCACCCTGATATAGCTGACTGTTACACAAACATTGCACTTGCATATTACAACCGCGGTGAGCACTCATCAGCACTGGAATATCAACTCAAATCATTGGAGATGATGAAAGCTATACATGGTGCAGACACCGACCACCCTGATATAGCTACCAGTTACAATAACATTGCACTTGCATATTACAACCGTGGTGAGTACTCATCAGCACTGGAACATCACATCAAATCATTGGAGATGATGAAAGCTATATATGGTGCAGACACTAACCACCCTTATATAGCTAGGAGTTACAATAACATTGCTAGTGTATATGACAACCGTGGTGAGTACTCATCAGCACTGGAGTATTACATCAAATCAATGGAGATGATGAAAGCTATATATGGTGCAGACTTTAACCACCCTGGTATAGCTATCAGTTACAATAACATTGCTTATGTATATGACAAAATTGGTGAGTTCTCATCAGCGCTGGAATATTACATCAAATCATTGGAGATGATGAAAGCTATATATGGTGCAGACACCAACCACCCTGATATAGCTACCACTTACTATAACATTGCTAGTGAATATTACGAGCGTGGTGAGTACACATCAGCACTGGAATATCACATCAAATCAATGGAGATGAGGAAAGCTATATATGGTGCAGACACTAACCACCCTGATATAGCTACCAGTTACAGGTACATTGCTCTCACACAAAAAAAAATGCGAAAGAAGATACAACCATGTGGTGATATTATGTAACAGCTGCTATATAATATCTCCTCCCTTTCTCACCCACTGCCATAAACTCCGCCCATTTAGAGACAATTTAGGAGTTGTTGTTACACAGCTGACTAAAGTGGGAGTTGTCTACTAATCATATTGAGATATGATAAGCAGTTAGCAGTATGACCATTAATGCAATTATTACTTTGTACAATATAATATTGTAATGGAATTCGCCTAGCGTGGCCAGTCATCAGTCAATGCGTGTGTTTGTTTTGATCAATAAGCAATGCAAGTTGTGAGCAAGCAACAGAGTGTGGGATGCGCTCGCTGAGTAACCACAGGCTAGTTGATAGCACTGATTACGTGGCAGATAAACCAGGCGCCTTACTTATAGTCAAGATTAGTACACTATGGATACAAGCTAAAAAATACTATGACAAACGATGGTTTGACGTCATTTATTGTTACTATTACTTTGAAGATTAGTGGCTAGCCAGTTAACATTCTGCCAGCTCATGCATGTGATTTTTTATACTTGTTTGTTATACCAGCTTTTTGTGGTTCATCTTTTGTGCAGTGCCAGTTTATTATGATCCAATCATGTATCTTGCTTTTCAGCTGCTATGATTTCTTATAAACAGAGAGGAATTTCGCCCAGCGCTCAGTTGTTAGTTTAGTTTTGCCTGAGATAGTATCTAGTCTTGCTCAGATAAGTGTCAGTGATTGCTTGTACCGACTTAGTACTGCCTAAGTGTTCAAGTTACTGTACACATGTGAGGACTATTTATTCGTCAAGCTTCTGTGTTCTAACTAATAAATTATTATTAATCTGAAACTTTGTGTGTTTAGTGAAGCCAGTTGCCTGTATCACTATCGTTTGTATACATAACATCCGGGTCTGTCTTCTACACAGACTTCCTACAACAGAGAGCCTAAACTACCATGCTAGTAGCGCTTGTTGTCCGTTCAAATTGCCTTCTACAGAGAGCCTACGCTACCAGTTTATTTGCACTTTGTAATACCGTACTGCTACAACCATACAGAACAGGCACTTTCTAAAACTTGTCATTAAAGGCATTGTTCCAGATCAGAACGAGATCCTTTACAAAATTTATGTATGTAAGTGTAAAACTTGTATGAAATAAATAAAAAAGAAGCCAGATACCAGAAGCCCACTTGAAAGTGAAATTCAAGTTATTACAACAAGATAATCAAAAGCTTAACCGCTTATTGCAGTGGAGCTTATGAGGTGTATGATACAGTAGATAGGTATGTGGTGTATGATACAGTAGATAGGTATGGGGTGTATGATACAGTAGATAGGTATGGGGTGTATGATACAATAGATAGGTATGTGGTGTATGATACAGTAGATAGGTATGGGGTGTATGATACAGTAGATAGGTATGGGGTGTATGATACAGTAGATAGGTATGGGGTGTATGATACAGTAGATAGGTATGGGGTGTATGATACAGTAGATAGGTATGGGGTGTATGATACAGTAGATAGGTATGGGGTGTATGATACAGTAGATAGGTATGGGGTGTATGATACAATAGATAGGTATGGGTGTATGATACAGTAGATAGGTATGGGGTGTATGATACAGTAGATAGGTATGGGGTGTATGATACAGTAGATAGGTATGGGGTGTATGATACAGTAGATAGGTATGGGGTGTATGATACAGTAGATAGGTATGGGGTGTATGATACAGTAGATAGGTATGGGGTGTATGATACAATAGATAGGTATGGGGTGTATGATACAGTAGATAGGTATGGGGTGTATGATACAATAGATAGGTATGGGTGTATGATACAGTAGATAGGTATGGGGTGTATGACACAGTAGATAGGTATGGGGTGTATGATACAGTAGATAGGTATGGGGTGTATGATACAGTAGATAGGTATGTGGTGTATGATACAGTAGATAGGTATGTGGTGTATGATACAGTAGATAGGTATGGGGTGTATGATACAGTAGATAGGTATGGGTGTATGATACAGTAGATAGGTATGAGGTGTATGATACAGTAGATAGGTATGGGGTATATGATACAGTAGATAGGTATGGGGTGTATGATACAATAGATAGGTATGGGTGTATGATACAGTAGATAGGTATGGGGTGTATGATACAGTAGATAGGTATGGGGTGTATGATACAGTAGATAGGTATGGGGTGTATGATACAATAGATAGGTATGGGGTGTATGATACAGTAGATAGGTATGGGGTGTATGATACAGTAGATAGGTATGGGGTGTATGATACAGTAGATAGGTATGGGGTGTATGACACAGTAGATAGGTATGTGGTGTATGATACAGTAGATAGGTATGTGGTGTATGATACAGTAGATAGGTATGGGGTGTATGATACAGTAGATAGGTATGTGGTGTATGATACAATAGATAGGTATGGGGTGTATGATACAGTAGATAGGTATGGGGTGTATGATACAGTAGATAGGTATGGGGTGTGTGATACAGTAGATAGGTATGGGGTGTATGATACAGTAGATAGGTATGGGGTGTATGATACAGTAGATAGGTATGGGGTGTATGATACAGTAGATAGGTTTGGGGTGTATGATACAGTAGATAGGTATGGGGTATATGATACAATAGATAGGTATGGGTGTATGATACAGTAGATAGGTATGAGGTGTATGATACAGTAGATAGGTATGGGGTGTATGATACAATAGATAGGTATGGGGTGTATGATACAGTAGATAGGTATGGGGTGTATGACACAGTAGATAGGTATGGGGTGTGTGATACAACAGGTAGGTAAAGGGTGTATGATACAGTAGATAGGTATGTGGGGTGTATGATACAGTAGATAGGTATGGGGTGTATGATACAGTAGATAGGTATGGGGTGTATGATACAGTAGATAGGTAAAGGGTTTATGATACAGTAGATAGGTATGGGGTGTATGATACAGTAGATAGGTATGGGGTATATGATACAATAGATAGGTATGGGTGTATGATACAGTAGATAGGTATGAGGTGTATGATACAATAGATAGGTATGGGTGTATGATACAGTAGATAGGTATGAGGTGTATGATACAGTAGATAGGTATGGGGTATATGATACAGTAGATAGGTATGGGGTGTATGATACAATAGATAGGTATGGGTGTATGATACAGTAGATAGGTATGGGGTGTATGATACAGTAGATAGGTATGGGGTGTGTGATACAGTAGATAGGTATGGGGTGTGTGATACAGTAGATAGGTATGGGGTGTATGATACAGTAGATAGGTATGGGGTGTATGATACAATAGATAGGTATGTGGTGTATGATACAGTAGATAGGTATGGGGTGTATGATACAGTAGATAAGTATGGGTATATGATACAGTAGATAGGTATGGGGTGTATGACACAGTAGATAGGTATGGGGTGTATGATACAGTAGATAGGTATGGGGTGTATGATACAATAGATAGGTATGGGGTGTATGATACAGTAGATAGGTATGGGGTGTATGATACAATAGATAGGTATGGGTGTATGATACAGTAGATAGGTATGGGGTGTATGACACAGTAGATAGGTATGGGGTGTATGATACAGTAGATAGGTATGGGGTGTATGATACAGTAGATAGGTATGGGGTGTATGATACAGTAGATAGGTATGGGGTGTATGATACAGTAGATAGGTATGGGGTGTATGATACAGTAGATGGGTATGTGGTGTATGATACAGTAGTTTATGTGGTGTATGATACAGTAGATAGGTATGGGGTGTATGATATAGTAGACAGGTATGAGGTGTATGATACAGTAGATAGGTATGGGGTGTATGATACAGTAGGTAGGTATGGGGTGTATGATACAGTAGATAGTTATGGAGTGTATGATAATAATTATGTGCTGTTAGAGTCAATCATAACAG
>CALYOO010000282.1:0-45280 GCA_945261195.1 Cryptosula pallasiana
GGTCAATTTAGATAGTCCTAAACCGTTGCGGTCGCCGTGTAATATGAACAATAGAATTGTTATAAAATTTGTCCCGGAAAATCCGTGATTTTTTTCAAGTCCAAAAAATCATGTTTTTTTTTCATATCGTTCAAACTAAAGCTCACAGAGACACAAATCCAATTGCTATAGCTGGAGTAGTCTACAGCGCATAGATGTGACTATGAACATTTTCCTCATTCCAGTCATAGACTTGGGAAAATGCCTTTAAACTTTCGACTTTTTATCCAAAATCTACCACGTCCCTGAAGGGCATCGACATATTGTTATAGGACTAGAAAATAGACTGAGGAGTTAGGATTTGAATGGTGTAATATTATTGGAGTGTGTTCAATGCATTTTGATAATATGAAGGTTTTTCAAAAAGACGCCCCAACTAAAATTATTTTTCATCCT
Source organism: Cryptosula pallasiana (assembly GCA_945261195.1). Taxonomy (NCBI): domain Eukaryota; kingdom Metazoa; phylum Bryozoa; class Gymnolaemata; order Cheilostomatida; family Cryptosulidae; genus Cryptosula; species Cryptosula pallasiana. Next base: position 436 of record CALYOO010000282.1, read on the forward strand.
AGCCAAATATAAATTAGCCTAAACACAACCATTGCAAACACATCGCGGGCTTATCATGTGCGCCACGTGTTTTAAGTAAATAATGGGTTTACAGCAAACGCTACGGTTAATGATGGTTAGTAGTAGCGGCTATTTATTTGTTATCATCTTTAGCGTTTTAATTTATTCTGGTTCATAATTAATCTAATATTATATCTGTTAATCCAGAAAAAAAACATCATTGAATGATAACAGCTAGTGGTAATAAACATGATATTGTACAGGAATTTACTGTCTGGAGTGGTAGCGACCACCTGTACAGCGGCCCACAGTAATAAGTAAGTACAACAGTGCAGTGTACGCCTTTCCGACTCGCCCTCCACCTATCCCGAGGAGTAGGTGTAGTAGGTCGACCTAGCCGTTCGAATAACCGTTCCAGTATCACTTGCCCGTAGGTCAAGTGCAGTGTGAGTCGAGATCGACTGACCACTTTCTACTGACTGTTTATCCTAGTTACTAGTCGACTGATTTCAGTGCAATTCTCCTGTCCACTTTATTGTGTAAGTGCTAAACTTCGCAAGTTCTTTTGCCAGCGCAATCAGTGCAAAGCTTACTTGTATTGTTTCTATCAAGCTACCTGTGCTTCAGCATAAGTGCGCTTATGCTTAGTAGATCAAACAAGCAAGTGAGAGTGTAGGCATTAACTCTGATTTATTCTGACTAGACAAGCATATTTATAAAGTGAAAGATTACATAACATGATTGATAGCTATACAACAAAGGCAGGCTCCGCCTGTACACAAGATTGGTTGATAGAAAGCCAATAGAACTGGAATATGATATAAACAGGAGGTGCTAAGTAGCACGGCTGAGTGCATAAGCACATGTGTAAAAACAGTAGCTCTACGCAGGCAATATAATATATATAAGAGTAAAATAAGTAGTAGTATAAAATAATAAGTAATGTAAAATAGACAGTTCGGTAGGTGTTGGCAATGCGGCTATGAAGGGTTCGGCAGGTCATATGTTGTATATGGTCGACCTGTTCGGGAGGTCGTGGCACATTTCCCTCACACACGCCGCCCCATTGGCGCTCGTAGGGCCAATACTATTGTTCGTGAGGAAATGTTCGATGCTTACCCTTAAGATAGGTTTCTTTCTCTCTGTATCGCCACCTTCAGCTCCTAGACACGTTGTAATTGTTTAAAGGCCTCCCTTGTAGCCACGTACAATTCTGTTTCGAACTTCTTAACTCTCCTGTAGCGGTCCTCTCTCCTTTCTTCCTCCAGCTGTCTCTCCCAGCTGTTTCGGTCCTGTCGATAGGGCATGCTCCTGTCTCTCCCCCTACTCGACTCTCGCTCTCTATCTCTCCTTTCTCCCTCCGTTACTCTTTGCTCTAACTTTATCGCTTTCTGCGATGTGGTGGCCAATTTCTCCCCCAACCGCTTCCTGATTGGTTTGGCGTCGGCTGGGCTGTTCGACCTCTCTTTCGTGGGTGCAGGTACGCCGAACGGTGCTGGGTTCGGCCAGTTGATGGCTCTACTAAATTCCTCATACAATGCATAGTCCACCTCGTAGAGTGGTCGGTTCGGTCCACCATGCTCTGCTGCTCCATTGTTTTGCCGAATATGCTTCAGCAGTGTGTCCCTGGAGACGCTCTTATAGCTGCACTTGCAGAAGAAAAAGACAAAATGTTGTCTTACGTGATACTGCATTCGGCGTTTATTGAGTTGTAAGTCACAGATTTTGCAGGCCCACTTTTCGCTGTCACTAGTCGGTTGTCCTGTTGTCTTGATCATTTCTATTGTGTGTGTAGAGAGCCAGGTTTCTTTTGGCTGATATTCGTGAGTTGGAGCTGGTGGAGTCGGTGGCTGGGGTGTTCTTGCTCGACACCTAGCAGCTCCTGTCTTGGTTATTACTTTGCCGACACGAACAGGAGAGGCATCCATTTCTTTATGAGCAACTCGTGTTCGCCTCTTACTTCTTGTCGGCTCTAAGATTGTAGCTATTGTTGTAGGGTCCTCTTCTGTCGATAGAACTTCGTTGTTTATTTCCGCCATAATAGTTGTTGTTTGTTTGTTGTTGTCCTTCTCTAGTGGTTTGCTGACTGTGCAAACAAGCTCTGCAGCGGTATGTTTTGTATCACCGCCGTTTTCACTTTTCTTTTGTTCTGGCTCCCACGTGGTATCACGTGTCACCTCTAGGCTCCTCCTTTTGTCGATCGTTATTGAGTAAACTAACTCGGGCTCCGTTTTCGTGGGAGTTACTCTCCCTTCTTCTTGGTTTTCCCGTCGGGAATTCCATAGCGTGGTTGTCTCCCCTTGTCTCTCGATTTGTCTTGTCGTTGTGTCGGTGGGAGTTATCCCCTCAGCACCTACTTTGGTAGTTATCTGCACTTTTGATATTTTTGGTGGCCCTTCTTGCCAGCTACTTCTACCGAAGTTGTTAATTGTTGGTTCCTGTTCCTTTAAGCCCAGTTTTCGGCGGGTTTCGGCGACATTGGTCCAGGGTATGTACCTCATGTTTTCTACTCGCCCACGTGGCCTGTTTACCTGCGTTTCCTGTCCAGCAGTTTCTTCTTGGTTCTGAGCTTGATAACATTGGTAGTCGGTAAAGCGCACTGGTGGCTTCCTAACTCTCGTGGGCCTTCCCTCTATTTCATTTCTTTCGAGGTTGGCACCGAGTGGTGGCCATTCGGTGTCTATTGGGGCTGGTACTTCCACTACTGGTGGTTCTACTGTTGCTGGTGGCTGTTGGGCCACTGCTTCGAAGGGTGCCGGTTCTATCAGTAGTGGTGTTGGTGCCATTTCTTCGGTGGGTGCTTCAGGCATCGGGGGTTCTCGTGGCTCCCTTTCTCTAGGTACTTCGGGTGGTGGGTGTGCGTGCTCTACTGGTGGGCGGGGTGTCCTACGTTGATAGGCCCCGCGCATGTTAGGCGGAACGGCCTGTTCACGGCTAGGGGACGCTCTCCCCACCGCTTCTCTGCATGTTCGGTACGCCTTCAATCTGCGACCATTTTGCGTGAAACCCTGCCCAATCCTCTCTAGACGATATGTATGGTTGGGATAAGTTTCGGCGACGGTGTAGGGCCCCACGTAGCTAGGTTGTAGCTTGGGGTTACTCCCTTTAGTCCGCCGCTTATTCTCCATCACCACCAGTTCGTCCTTACTGAACCGGGGGGGTTCTCCCGTCTCCTCCTGACGGAGCCTGGCTTGCTGGTTTCGCACATAGTTGTGTGCTATGGCGAGGTCCTCTTGTACACGCAGTGTATGTTCTGGGACGCTGTAGGGGTCCAGGGAGGGGGGTGAGCCGGTCAGCTGATCGAGCAGCCGCACCTCGCGTCCCAGCATCATCAGGTTTGGTGTCTCACCAGTGGTAGAGTTAGGGGTGGCCCTGCAGGCCCGCATGATCTGCGGCAGCAAGCCGTCCCACTCGTCCTGGCCTTTGCTTAATATGAGTGTCCGTAGCGCATCTCCCAGCGTCCGGTTCTGCCTCTCCACCATGCCATTTCCTTGGGGGTGGTACGGTGTGGTGCGCGTCTTGCGTATGCCCCACAGGTTGCAGAGTTCTTCCAGCAATGTGGACTCAAACTGAGCCCCTTGGTCCAAGTGGAGTTGTTCGGGAAGGCCCCAATAACTGAATACCCTCTCGTCCAATGCCGTTGCTACGGTGGGTGCGGTTGCATCTGGTAGTGCTATCGCGTCCTGCCACCGGGTAAAGTGGTCGGTGAGTACCAGGATCCACTTATTTTTCCGTTTTGTGAGGGGGAGCGGTCCTACTAGGTCCACGGCCAGCTTCTGGAACGGTCGTCCGGCAAAGAGCCGCTGGCCGTCGGGAGCGGTGGGTCGATTACTGCGCTTCGCCACCTGGCACACTTCACAGCTCTTGGCGAGTCTGCGTGTTAGTCCCGACAGGCCTGGCCAGTACCAATCCAACTGTATCCGGTGGCGTGTCCTGTTTATTCCTGCGTGTGCTAACAGGTGTGTATCCCACACGACCTTGTGGCGCCATGCTGGCGGGCACACCGTGCAGGTTCGGATCCGTCCCTGGTGCTCTGATGTGATCACTAATGTCCCATCTGGTCGGAGGCTCATGGCCTCGATCCTGTCGTGCAGGATGCGTAGCTCTGTCTCTCCTTCCTCCAACTCTCTAGCTGAGAGTTGTCTTCCCGCCTTCACAGCAGCATACACCTTGGCTACGGGGTGCTGCCCTTCCTGCTGTGCTTGCGCTAGCTCTTGCGCATTCCTCTCGGGGTTGATGACGGTCACATTCACCTGTCCCTTTTGCTCTGTAGGCCCCTCTGGGGGTACTCGGCACGGGTGGGTCCCCCGTTTGTCCGTTCCCTTTGCTCTGCCGGTCCCCTCGGGGAGTGCTCAGCATGGGTGGGTCCCCCATCTGTCCGTCCCCTTCGCTCTGCTGGTCCTCTTGGGGATAGCTCGGCATGGGTGGGTCCCCCATTTGTCCGCTCCCTTTGCTCCGCTGGTCCCCTTGGGGATAGCTCGGCATGGGTGGGTCCCCCATCTGTCCGTCCCCTTTGCTCCGTCCACCTCTGTCGGCTGGGCTCGGCATGGGTGGGTCCCCCATCTCTTTGCTCCCTTCTCTCTGTCAGCCCTACCTGGCTAAGCTCGGCATGGGTGGGTCCCCCATCTCTTTGTTCAATTGCCCGACACTGCTTGCAGTCGAAGCAGGGGTCCTGTCGACTGAGTCCATCCGCGTTTCCGTGCTGCACCCCTGGTCGTTGTTCCAGTTTGAAACTGAATTCGGCCAGGGTCTGGAGCCAGCGGGCTATCTGGTTTGACGGCTCTTTCCTCCTACACAGCCACCGGAGGGAGGCATGATCTGACCGCAGTTTGAATTCTCTGCCATACAAATATGGCCGGAAGTGTTTGGCTGCCTTGATTACTGCCAACAGCTCTCTCCTCGTCACACAGTAGTTTCTCTCGGCTGGAGACAGAGTCTTGCTGTAGTACGCGATCACTCTCTCGCGTCCTTCGTGTATCTGCGATAGCACTCCGCCTATTCTGACGGCACTGGCATCCGTGTCGAGGATATATGGTAGAGTAGGGTCGGGATATCCTAGAATGGGTGCTTGGCTGAGCCCTAGTTTTAGCCGTTCGAACGCTTGCTGTTCGTCCGTATCCCATCTCCAAGGGACATCCTTCCCAGTGAGGTCTGTGAGTGGCTTAGCTGTTGTGGCATAGTCGGGCAAATACTGTCTATAGTAACCAGCTGTCCCTAGAAATGCCTGCAGAGCCTTCACGTCCTGGGGTGCTTGCCACTTTCTTACCGCCTCGACCTTGTCGGGGTCGGTGGCTACGCCTTGGGCGCTAACGATGTGTCCCAGGTACCGTACTCGTGGGCTCAGCAGCTCGCACTTTGATGGTTTGACCTTCAAGTGTGCGCCTTGGAGGCGTTGTAGTACCTCCTCCAGTCTTTGCAAATGGGACGTTAAGTCGGGGGCAATGACGATAACAACGTCGAGATAGAGGAGCAGCGTCTTCCAGTGAAGGCCTTTTAGTACGCGTTCCATGAGCCGTTGGAACGTGGCAGGGGCTGAGGTGAGTCCGAATGGCAACACCTTCCATCGCCACAGGCCACTACGGGTGATGAATGCTGACTTATCCTGCGCATCTTCATCCAGGGGTACTAGCCAGTATCCGCTGGTCAGATCCAGGGTACTAAAGTACTTACTGCCCGCTAGCGCATCCAATGAATCATCAATCCGAGGGATTGGATAGGCGTCCTGTTGCGTGACGTCGTTCAACTTACGATAGTCGACGCAGAACCGCCAGGAGTCGTCCTTTTTCCGTACTAGTACAACAGGAGAGCTCCAGGCTCCGTCTGCGGGCTCGATGAGGTCGTTGGCTAGCAATTCCTTGACCTGTTTCTCTGCTTCTGCCTCTTTCTCCGAGCATAGTCGGTGCAGGGGTAGTCGTATGGGTCGGGTGCCCGGTGCCACTGGAATGGAGTGTTCCGCTTGTGGGGTGCGCCCAATATCTCCGTCGTGTCGACTGAACACGTCTTGATATCGCATCAGGAGGTCCCTGAGTTGATACTCTTCCCGAGTGTTCTGGCAGCCCTCTCTGGCCTGGGTGAATAACTGACCTAGGTGCGGGGGCAGTTCTCTATCCTGTGACTGGGGTGTTTGTTGAGGGCCTTGCATGGCTCGTATTGCACTGGGGTCAATCCCAGTAAAGGTTCCGATTAAGGCTGCACGGTTATTAGGTTTAACCGGGTTAATACGGTTGTTACACTTGCGGTCTAATAAACCGCAATACATTGTGATTGAAAGGTTAACCGTTATAGTCGGTTTAGTACATATATAGCAGGTTAAACCGAGTACGTTGACAGTCTGACAGTTTTACAACACTTGCTGATTGGCTGTTATTGAGTACACATGCGCAGCATTGCACTTCCTTTTATTACTCCTTAGTTTATGTGGAAGAACGCAATCTCCATCTGAGGTGAGTTTTTAATCAATCATTCATTGCGATTTGCTATGACATCTGATGGTTTATTTAATGCTAATACTGGCCAACATTCTGATAGACAAATGCAAATTAGTTGTGTAACTGAGACTGTTCATACATCACCATTTGGCTGGTTAGTGTTAGATAATGCCTTGAACTACAGGTCAATTTTTGCACTTTACAGCTTTTTGCACTCAGCCCAAAAAATAATTAAAAACTACAACATTGTATTATTTTAATTACTTATCAGCATAATATAGTTATTTTTGTTGTCTTTGATATGAATTTTCTTTTGAAAATAGTTTCTAAAAGTATTGATAATAATAATAATAAAAACTGAAACTCAGTAAATAATAATATTGAAAAGCAAATAATAATAATAAAATCATTGACATTAATATTATTATAATCGTTGATTTAAATTTATTATAATAATAATTATTATAATTATTATAATAAATTTAAATCAACAATTATATTATAATAATAATATCAATGATTTTATTATTATTATTATTATTTGCTTTTCAATATTATTATTTATTGAATTTTTGATCAAATCTTGAAGTGTATTAGCCTTTATGATTTTTATAAACATTATTAAATTATAATAATTATACTATCACATGCAACTATTCTGGGCTGACAGCAACAAGCATAACTTTTAAGTGCAAAGCCAATCACAACCTGTAGGCTGCAGTTCAAGTTCAAGGCATTATTATCTAACATTAACCTCAACATTTAAAGCATCCACACAAATCTACCCACGTATGTAGCCTATGGAAAGGAGTAAAACTACTTAGTTTGAAATTTAAACTGTTGTTTTGTGTTGATCAGCAATATGATTATTATTAGATATATATACAGACAGATAGGATTATGACATGGCTTAGTAAATACTAACCAACATTATGCGGTGAAGTGAATGTAGTACTGAACTGAGTTGAAAAACAGGGTGAAGAATTAGGACTGACTCACGATATGATTGAAGCCAGATACTCATTATTATTATGACTATTATAATTTATAGGAGTAGTGAGTGAGTGTCTACCACTTAGAGCGGACAAAGGGACAGGGTGTATTGTAAATCAATTACTCTTTTCTTTTATGCAGGACTAGGGCTATGGCAGACGCTGAGCCCCAACAGATTGGTGATGAGGATGGTGGTGGTGACTCTGATGAGCAGACCACAAGCAGTGCAGGTTGTGCAGCCAGTAATGCTAAGCTGAAGTCCTCTTGTTGGACGTACTTCTCACTGCCAGAAGAATACAAACAAGCCAAGCCACGCACCAACACTTAGGTATTTACAATTGTTTGCCTGTCATGATTGTGTTGAATACAATCAAGAATCTATGGTCAAATTGATGTCAAAAGTGCTGATTTATACTTAACATAACCAGCTGTTTAAAAAATAAATGTCAGTTAGGCCACTAAAGTACATACACATTAATTAATGTAGTATTTAAATGGTCTGTACAGTAATTGTACTTGTATCAAGGGATTATTTTGGAGCGGCCTTATTATAGGAGTGGTTTTTTGTTGTTTTTGCAGGTGACATGTAACCTGTGCTCAAAGCCGCCAGCAGCATCAGGAGTGGGAAAAGTTAAAACTCAGAAGTCCTCTACCAAAAATCTCTTCAACCATCTGCAGAAGTACCACCCGGCGGAATACAAAGTATGCAGACCAAACCTGCTAACAAACAAGCCCTCTGTGAGCAAAAGACCAGGAATGCAACAAATGACATTGAGAGAGTCTATGGGTAAATCAGTGAAGTATGAGAAGAGCTCCTCTCAATGGAAACAGATCACCAGGGACATCACACTGTTTCTTTGTGAGTCTATGGCACCAATAAGCTCAGTAGAGCATGAGTCATGGAAGCGCCTTTTGAGAAGACTGGACAGGCGTTATGAGTGCCCAAGTCGTAACTATTTCACCTATACATCTATCCCTACCCTTTACAATGAAATACGTAAAGTTCTACAAAGTGAAATGTCTATGGCAACACATTTCAGTCTCACAATGGATGCTTGGTCCTCTATAACAACCCAACCGTTCCTAGTGATAACTGTACACTTCATCAATCAGCAGTACGAAATGACATCAAGAGTTCTTCAGTCCGTGTACATGCCGGAAGATCATACAGGGATGAACATCGCCAATCGAGTAAACGAAGTACTGACAGACTTCAATTTGCCCATCTCAGCCATCTCCTCTGTTACAACTGATGCAGGAACCAACATGGTGGTAGCTCTAGAGCAACTCGCATTCGTTCGACTCACGTGCTTTGGGCATGTTCTACATAATGCTATCAACAAAGCGATGAAAGATAGTAGAATTACACGGCTTTTGGGGATCTGTCGAAAGATAGTATCAGTGTTTAGCTTTAGTTTCAAAAAATCTAGATCTCTAAAACAGATCCAAGAAAAGCTGAAGATTACAGAGTCTTTGAAAGGTGACGTTGCTACAAGATGGGGCTCAATGTATGACATGTGCTATTCGATCAACAAGAACAAGAGAGCTCTCAATGAGCTTTTCAGCCAAGGTATTCTATTTTTATCTATTTTAATTGTACATACATGTGTTTATAGTTACTGTTGTGTCGTCATGTTTGTATTGAAAATGAGATTTTGGAGTTGTCAAGCCCTTTTTGTTTTCCCATTGTGCATTGCAGTTGCAGACCTTGTTCCTCTAATGGTAGTTTCACTTTTTAGTTTTTTCATAAATCCTTGGGAAAAATCTGCGACTTGTGTCGTGTTATAGTTGCTTTGTTTGTGAAGTCTGTAAATGTACTGAACTGAATTGAACCTCATAACTAAAATGCAGTGCTTTTCAAATTTCATAATTCATTCCATTTAGATGAGAACAGAAGTCATCGCCACCTTGTACTGAGCTGGCAGGATATAGATGTATTGGAAGCAGTGGTCAAAGTACTGGAGCCATTTTCTGAGCTCACTGACAGCTTGTCAGGGGATACCATGGCGACAGTGAGCATGGTGATGCCATTGATATCGCACATAGAGCAGCTCTGCCAGCCCGCAGCAGATGATGATGAGACCACACTGGCCATGGAGATGAAGAACACCATCATTTCCTACATTGGCTCAAAGTAAGTAACAATCCCATGCCCAAAAGATCTGGTGGGAGGGGGGAGCTGAGTGGCGTTTTCGTTTTTTTTTTTCATGACAAGGGCTAATCCTAATTGTTAATTGATTTTATGTGGTAGCGATAAATATTATTGGGCTAATAATCCCACTGGCTATTCATAGGCCTAATATGTCTTCTATCCATGGGCTTTCATGTTGATTTTTATTTCGTAAAACTTAAGGTTCACTGATACTGCCACATACAAGCCGGTCGAGGTTGCAAAGATGATGATGTTTCTAAGAATTAGCACGCTATTAGATCCGAGGTATTACCATACAATCACAGAAGAAGAAGTTCTAGAACAAGTCAGAAAGGAGTTGAGAGATATTAGTCGTGAGGGTGAAGAAATGCGTATCAAAGAATCGCCTGTTTCATGTTCAGGTGACGGTAAGTTAATATCGATATACGTAATCTTATCAAACTGCTCGCCATTGCCAGTTTTTTTGTCATTCTTGCTCATTTGCGCTCTTCAACATTTGTCAAGCACTAAAATTTCAACATGTATCCACAGGTGGCGAGGTTGTCACAGCTGAACCAGAAAAGAAAAAGAAATCTCTTGGTCTCGGGTTACTACTGATGAAGTCATCTGTAGCTCCTACGTCCGGATCCACAGTTTCAGCGGTAGACCATTACCAAAGAGTTCAAGCGGAGATGAATGCCTACAATGTCGCTGCCAGTGCTGAACAAGCTGCATGTCTAGCTGAAACAAGGAATTCAGATCCAATCGAGTTTTGGAAAAGGCTGACAACTGCCCTGCCCCTCATGGCTAAGCTTGCTAAACAGTACCTTTGTGCCACTGCCACCTCGTGTAGCAGTGAGAGGTTTTTTTCAATAACAGGTCTCATTGTGTCTAAAAAGAGGGCAGCCCTTGAGCCTGATATGGTAAATTCTTTGGCATTCATCAATTTCAACAAGAAGAGGTTGGATCTAGAGTGATTGAATGAGTTATTAATATTTGTCTTGGCTATGAGTACAGTTTAAGGTCACCTAATGTACATGTACGTGCTTGCAGTTGCAATTCAGACAATATATTTATGGTTGCACACAAAAACTATTTCATTTCATACATTTTGACTGATCAATAATTAGAAGCAAGTTCTGTATTTGGTCGTAAAAATATAAAGTAATGAATAAACTCGTGTGGGACAGGCCAGGGATATTTAAAGAATTCAGTGAATTTGAGTTAATTACTTGGATCTTAGCTTTGGAATAGTCTCTCTGAGCTCCTCTGCATAATGCAGAGTGGTATCTGCAATGAAAGTGGTAGAAGTTGTGTCCTCTTTACCCATCAAATCGAGCAAGGTGAGGGCAAGTTCATTATATGGAGTTGCCCCATCATGGTGAGGTTTAACCGAAAACTGCATTCCTAATGATTGCGGTATTAACCTCATTGATGTTTAATGAACCGTGCAGCCTTAGTTCCGATCACCTCTCCGGCGGGAACTCTGATGCTATTCTGAGAAGGGTTCAAACAGCGGACCAGTACTCGCCCACGGTCGTCCGAGGCGTTGACGCTGGTGGCTAACAGCAACCCTCCCTCTCTACTCTCTATCACTCCCTGGGCACACGGGGTTCGGCTGGCAAGGTGGCAGGGCACCGTTGCTTCCGTCTGAGGGGGTATGTGCGTGTCTCTCTGCACCTGTACCTTCGATACTAAGTCTCTCCCATGCCTGTCTGTACATGTCAGTTCCTTCCCTTTCACACAGAGGGTGGGTCGGTCAAACCCCATCTGACAATTCTGTTTCGCTAAGAATGGCATGCCCAAGATCACGTCCTCGTTAATCTGGCTTACGACGAACGTCTCCTCATAGTTGACGTGCCGTATCCTTCCAGATAGAGTGATCAATCCATAGAATGGCAGCCTGGTTCCATCCGCCATTAGTCCATGGGAGTCGTAGTCTTGGAGGTGGTGTTGTTGCTGGGGGGGAGTAGGTCGAACACCCTTTTAGATAGCAGGTTGGTGTTGCAACCTGTATCTATCACGTAGGTGACTGCCCGTCCTTCCACCCGACCTGGCAGGTAGTAGCTTGACTTATAGGGCCTTTTTACTTGGTTGAGGTGGATGGTGAGGGGCTTTCGAGTGACCTCTCTAGGTGGGGACTGGCGCTCCTTCCTCTTGTCTTTCCTCCTTTGTGGAGGGTGTTCTGGGTAGCTTGTTATAGTCACCTCTTCCTCCTCTTCTTCCGACATTTCGTCAGTTAGGGGACTGAATCGATTGTTCAGTGTAAGCGGCATTGGCGCTTGGGTTGGAAGTTCGGCTCGTTCCTTGTGAGGTTGACGAATAATGGGGGCCCTGTCGCAGTCAGCATGAGTCTTTACTGCTGCGGGCCGTATTCGTTTCTCTGTCGTGAGTGCCATGGCGCAGTTTTGCATTGGCTCCTCACGTGTCCTGTGCGCTGGCAGCCCCAGCAGCGCCGTGGGGGTGGTTTGTCCGTGTCCTTCTTGAGACGGGCCACCTCTTCACTCAGGTGTTCGATCGTCTTCAGGAGCTTTGCCAACGGGTCTCCTACTTCCTGGCATTTAAGTGGGTTCCCTGTGTCCGGAGGTGTGTCCTCTAGCTCTCCCTCTTGTATGATGCGTACATTTGATTGTAGTGGAGCTTGATGCTGCACTTGCAGGAACTCATTCCCGGCTTGTACGGCTTCCTCCAGGTCGGCTGGCCTGATGGCCAATAGGTGCCGCTGAAGGTAAACATGTCCCAGAGTGTTCTGAAATGTTTGCAAGGTGAGGTCGATTCTATTTCTGAGTGGCAGGTCTCCGTATGCTGCCTCCACCACTCGTTCGACTTGGAGTGCATGCTCCCTCAAGGTCTCCCGGTGCGCCTTCCTATAGGTTGTCAACTTGTTCTGCGCTTCCGTGCGGGTCAGGCCAAAACTTGCTCTTAGTGCTTGTGTGATGGCAGTGGTGTCGGCTCCTCTCCCACACTGCTCGGCCTTCCCTGTGAGTGCCTGCCGCAAGTGTATGGTCGACTCCTCTGGTAGCCACCGGTTGGCTCTAGCTACTTCTTCGAATCTTTGGATAAAATATCCAACGTCTCCTTCTCCACTGAACTGGGGGACTCTGAATCGGTCCCTGCCATTGTTTGTTGACATTCGGTCCAGAATGTCCGTCAACGTGCCCATTATCTGCAGCGGTGAACCATCACGATCCGAGCTGAGCGCTCGTCGCCTGGTTGCCATCTCCGCGCCTGCTGCCTCCTGTTTGTACTCACTGTTCCTGTGGGTCGTTCGTTTGGATTCTTCTCAATCCCACTGCTGCCACCAATGTACAGGAATTTACTGTCTGGAGTGGTAGCGACCACCTGTACAGCGGCCCACAGTAATAAGTAAGTACAACAGTGCAGTGTACGCCTTTCCAACTCGCCCTCCACCTATCCCGAGGAGTAGGTGTAGTAGGTCGACCTAGCCGTTCGAATAACCGTTCCAGTATCACTTGCCCGTAGGTCAAGTGCAGTGTGAGTCGAGATCGACTGACCACTTTCTACTGACTGTTTATCCTAGTTACTAGTCGACTGATTTCAGTGCAATTCTCCTGTCCACTTTATTGTGTAAGTGCTGAACTTTGCAAGTTCTTTTGCCAGCGCAATCAGTGCAAAGCTTACTTGTATTGTTTCTATCAAGCTACCTGTGCTCTCAAGCATAAGTGCGCTTATGCTTAGTAGATCAAACAAGCAAGTGAGAGTGTAGGCATTAACTCTGATTTATTCTGACTAGACAAGCATATTTATACAGTGAAAGATTACATAACATGATTGATAGCTATACAACAAAGGCAGGCTCCGCCTGTACACAAGATTGGTTGATAGAAAGCCAATAGAACTGGAATATGATATAAACAGGAGGTGCTAAGTAGCACGGCTGAGTGCATAAGCACATGTGTAAAAACAGTAGCTCTACGCAGGCAATATAATATATATAAGAGTAAAATAAGTAGTAGTATAAAATAATAAGTAATGTAAAATAGACAGTTCGGTAGGTGTTGGCAATGCGGCTATGAAGGGTTCGGCAGGTCATATGTTGTATATGGTCGACCTGTTCGGGAGGTCGTGGCACATTTCCCTCACAATATAGCAAAAATGCAAGGTCATCAATAATAACCATTAGTTTTAATTATTATTTAATAATTAATTATTGAAATTTTTTATTAAATTCATTTATTATTATTTATGATTATTAAATTAATTACAAGATTTCTATATCAACTGAGATACAGAACTTGTTTTTTGTGCAGTCCAGCTACATCTACAAAATAATGTTATACAGCCAATGCAAAGCATTTATAATTGTTACATATATATACATTGTATAATTATTGAGGCGTACGCATGATATATATATATAACACGCGTCGCTTCATGCGTGCGTCAACACTAATTGCCTGGCAAAAAAAAGACATTAACCATGCACTTTTTTACTTAAAAGTACATATGGTAAAACTTGTTTTTACAGTTAACTATTGATGTGACAATAGCACAGTGAGCCATGTATGATTGGTAACAAACAGGAATTGTATTAAAAAATAATTAAAAAAAAAATTATAATAATAATATATATAATACTGAAAGTGTGGACACTTTGTTCGCATTTCATTGCGGCGCTCTCTCAATTAATGTCAAAAATGTCTTGAAAAACATTGGGATTCACTTACCTTGTGCAAATTTTCTAAGAGAGGACACTTCCAGCTCACTTTTGGTGCATAATAATTTGCACTCTGATTTATTTTTGTTATTATTTTTTGATCAAGTTTTGAATTTTATGCCCAATTTTTTGCTGGTGGCCGCTGGCTTTAACCGGATGCAATGGCCGCCTAAATACTCAGCTGCTATTGGCCTAACGGGAGTTTTCGCGACACTGATTGGTGGCAAGTCAATGCCACAAATCTTAAACGATATTGGCAGTGTTCACGGACACTCGCATAAATCCGTTGTAATTATGAGATTTCGGGCACAAACTTTTTGGAGCTGAAAGCAGGATAGAATTATCTCCCCTCAGATGGGGAGATAATTGTATCCTCGAGCGCTGTAATAATCCGGCCAATGAAAAGCATTATTAAATCCCGCCTGTCAGACTGTCAGTCATCATGAGCCTTCCCTTTATTTTTTTTTAAATGTTAGTAGTAATATATGAGCAGGTCTCCCTGATTTTTCGATCATTTTTGTGAGGTTAATCTCCAAGATATGCTGCAATTTTGTTTCCTGGTGACATATGAGCCCTCATCTCACTATTTGTCCCTTTTTCATTCTTGACACATGCTCCTCTGGCTATTATTTTTTAGTAAGATATGAGCAGTTCAAGCCAACGAGGTATTGATCGGGGGGTGTGATCGGGGGTGTGATCCGAGATGTTCACCCAACATCATTATTTATTACTACGGTTTTTACATTGTATAAAAATGAAGCCTTGTATGGTTGTATACCTTTATTATATGATGAGTATTACATTATTTGGTTAAGAAATGGTAAATGTAATAAAGTATATAATGAAGTGTAATAAGTTGAAAATATAGTGTTAAAGCCTAGAAAAACTTTTTAATTTGTAAAATATTTACGAAAGTTAGTCTATCAGTACTAGTCTACATATCATCAGCGCTGAGAGCTCCATCAAAATCACCAAACTACTCCTCTACAGTATTTGGAAAATAATTGCAATAAAAAGCGTTATATCTACTTGATAATGAAGAGTTTGAGTAACAGTTTTTACTAATTGATTCAAGGTTATTATAGAAACTTTTACTGAATCTTTGATGAAACTAGTTCCTCTGTTCGCTTCTATCTTTGCATATGTAAAACAAAAAAATTACTTAGTGTATAAATAACTTTATCTAATTTGAATTGTAGTATTAGTTACATTGGATAGTTTACATTAAATAGAAAAGAGAAATCATTCACCGAGTTGTATTGTCGGACTTGTTGTTTTTGAGTACAATTTTCACCTCGTACTTGTAATTCTCTCAAAGTCGTAGAAGATACATTTTCTACTGAAAGCATTCAGACTTTGTTTTTGACAATCTCATCTGTAGTAAAGTATTTCATCTGTTCAGAAATATCAAGTTTGTCGGTTATGTTTTGAGCTACTTCTATCGCTTGCAATGGTGTGAATGCGATGATATCATGTCGAAGATGACCAAATCTACTAGCTTCTCGATTTTGTAAAAGGATAACTCCTGTTCCAATCTGTTTCAGCTTGTTAGCATGTTTTTCAGATATAGATAGAACCCCCATCATCAAACCATCATATTGCAAACATCTGTAGTTCACCAGTAACGCATTCATTACTACATCCCCATTAGGTAATGTTAACTGAGACGATATTTGAGGAAATTTGAAGCTGACTACGATACTACAGAAAACTGAGAGAGAGTTGCGATACGAACCATGCTGATCAACGGACTAGCTGTTTTCTTTTTTATTATGCTGGTTAACTGTTTAGCTTGCTCAACGGAAATATTAGATGGGAAACTGATGGGATGAAAGATTGGTCGTTTTTGTTGATCGAATCACATAAAGATCACCAGTTTTGGAACATCAAGTCTTGTTGGAGCTAATTTGTCGTAATCTTCTTTTCTCACCGTAGATCCGATTTGTCGTCTGTTACCAAATGTTTCAACATTGTAGTGGATAATGCATAAGTTTTTATAAACATCCTGAGTTGGCCTTTCGATGGAGATTATCTCGAGAAGTGATGGTGTTGGATTTAAGTGGATTGGTTGAAACCTCCCAATCATTACTCTTTCATTGATATGACAAGAGTTGAGCATACTAGCAGCGTTTTTCGACAAGCAGGAAAGATTTGAATTAGATGGTTCTCTCAGAGTTCAAGCATAGCCAATTGTTTTAGTTCTATCGCAATCCCATGGTTTTGGTCGGATTGTTCTCAGTTTCCTCCTTATTATAGGCGAACCAGGAGGGATATTTTCTTTATCATCAGAGTACGGTTTGAATGTTGATAGGCAGTGGACGCTGTAGTCTTCATCCATATTCAAAGTATTCAGTGAGAAGTTGAACTGGAAACAGAATAAAAAACTAGGAAACAGCTTGTTCAATGTAGAAAATTTTGTTTTGAGAAATAAAACTAACTTTTCAAGGATTAGCCAAATAGAAACGTTAAAAAAATATACTGAGTTTCATGTGAAAAAAAGATGATGTAAAAATCGTTTTATTTACATTTTTATGAAAACTTTTCTAGGACTAACCAATTAAAAACGTCAAAAAAACGTAATAATTTCAAGTGTTTGAAACATGGTGCAGAAAACATTTCCTGTAAGTTTTTGTGATGGATTTTTTAGGATTAACGTTTTAAAAACGTTAAAAAAGCATATGGATTTTCAAGTGAATGAAACGTAATGTAGAAATCGTTTTCTTTACATTTTTGTGACGAATTAAAAAAAAGACCCAAAAAAACGTACATAAAACATGATAACTTTCAAGTGGTACAAACGTCATGTGATTTATGTTAAAAAAACATTTTTGTGAGAGAATTCCCAAAACAAACTTATTAATGAAGTCGAAAAAAACATCTAAAACAGCAATGAAAAAAACAATTATTATTGATGTTTTTTTCACATTTGTCTAAAACTCTCCCTGACTTTAACGTATTAAAAACGTTAAAAGAATTTTCATCTCATAAGGTCATGAAATGATTGGACAAAAAACGTTTTCGGAACGTTTATTTTTAAATGTACACCAAATACAATTTGAGATACATCAGTAAAACGTTTTTTATTGGAGAGTAATATAAATGTGACTGGTTGAAGGTTTTTGATATGTTTTTACCAGACTGAGTTCCTACCAAATGATTTAAAAACGTCAAAAAAATGTTTTCAATTTTCATGGTAGCGAAGAAAAGTCTTTTTGACGTTTTAAAAACATTCATTAAATGTTTTGTTTCAATGAACCTTTTTATCACCATTAATAAATGTTTTGAAAAAGATGTGCGTTTGCTGGGGAGCATACTTGTGTACCAGTACACACTCAACTAGAGGGGGGAGAGGGGAGGTATGTCAATTGGTCAAGAGACGCAGTTCTCTTCCCGTCATTAGGAAGTTGAGCGTCTCGCCTGTGGTGGAATGGGGTGTGGCACGGAAAGCTCTCATTATCTGGGAAAGGATCAAATCCCATTCATCCAGTCTTCTTCTCTTCAAAAGGAGGGAACACAGTGGGTTTCCAAGCACCCGGTTGTTGCATTTAACAACTCCATTAGCTTGGGGGTGATAGGGAGTAGTGTGGATCTTCTTTACCTGCCATAGGGTGCACAACTCTCGCATGAGACTTGATCCAAACTGAGCGCCCTGATTGTTGTACGTTTGTTCGGGCCATCCAAATTAACAAAGCATGTGGTCAACCAGGGCTATGGCAGCTACTGGGGGCTATAGCGTCAGGGGGGGAAAGGGCATTTTGCCAACTGGTAAAGTGGTCCGTTAAAACAAGAGTCCACGTGTTGCCTCTATCTGTCTCAAGGATGGGCCAACTAAGTCAACGGCCAACTTTTGTCACGCCCAGCATACATTCGTCGTCGGGCAGAGTTGGGTTTTTTTCTCCATAGTGCTTATCTTGCTGACAAGTCTCAAAGCTGTTGATGGCTCTCCGCACATCAGCGGTCTTGTACGTCCAATACCAATGAAGTTTAAGCTTTTTGAGGGTTCGTTGGATGCCTAGGTGTGCCATGACGTGAGTTTTCCACATTACCTTGCCTCGCCGGCTGGGGGAACGCACAGTAGACCAGTGTGATTGGTTCTGTCCGGCTTAATGTATCTCCAGGACACCATCTGGTTGGCGCTGCATAGAGTGTCGCTGCTTCTCCAATTGAAGTAGCTCATAGCTCTCGAGTTTTAGCTGTAGCGGGTCAACCGGGGAGGAATTGTTTCTGACTGCTTCATAGCTGACCGCCCTGGGGTGACGACCGGTCCTCTGGGCTTCCATAAAGTCCGTTTTGGGGTGGAGGACGTGAGAAAGTGATAGCGACCGCTTAGAAGGATGGGGTTGATAGTAGAATTTGGGGGGGGGGGGGGTAGGGGAGGAGTTGGAGAGAGTCTGGATTACCTTTTCTTTGGTGGGCCCGCCATCTCTCGCCTCACTGTGACTACATTGCTTGCAGTCCGGGGGACACCGCTTACTGAGCCCATCTGTGCTTCCATGCAAATGCCCACTGCGATGCTCAATAGTGAACTGGAACTCTGACAGGGTTTAGACTCGAAACATGGTATACAAGGTCTACACAGGGTCGGAGTAGCCGGTATGCAAAAATCAAGGAAATATGCCTAGATACGGAAGGTGGAAGGCTCCGGGATTACTTTAAACCTTCGTTACTGACAAGGCAAGGTGTGTAGGGGGGTTTTAGGGTGAGAAGGGGTGGGGAGAGGCCTGACTTAACTAAGTACAATGTAAATATCCCACTATACTGCTTATACTGTATCACTGCTAGTATGACCATAACTACTTGTTAGATACATATAATTGTTATATCCATATCTTACACTTTATGTCTGATAGAGCTGTCTACATAGACATTATAAATGCATTGCTTGTTATATACATATAATTGTTATATCCATATCTTACACTCTATATCTGATAGAGCTGTCTACATAGACATTATATATGCATTGCTTGTTATATACATAAAACTGTTGTATAACCATATCTTACACTCTATATCTGATAGAGCTGTCTACATAGACATTATAAATGCATTGCTTGTTATATACATATAATTGTTATATCCATATTGTAATGGATTCCGGTCTGTTACCACGGACATCCACTAGTCTCGAGTATTCTACCTCTCTCCAGAGGGGACACTGTACTGACCGACAGTGACAACTGTGTAGGGCAACCGAATTACCCGGTAAGGCAAGAGCCCATGGCTCAGACAAACAGTACCGAGTAGTGTTTGCTATAATGGCTTTATTACAAAGCTGTCCTGAGGGTAATTATTCCTCTAGGTATTTAGCAGTATAAGAATACATGCCATGGCTCATTGTAATGAATGCACTGATTATCAGTAGGAGCTCTCCTTTTATAGGAGAGCTAAGGAACACAAAACATATAAGATACAATGCACAGGAAGTAATGCAACCAATGACATCAATTATATAAATACTTAACCAATCACAATGCAATGCAAGATAATACAAGGAGGTGCCAAGTGGCTAAAGGCGGAGTTTTTTCTCCCAACTGTCCAATGACATCTCCTACAGGGTCCACAGGCTGTATATAGAATCAGGTCCACTAAGTTGGTACTTTAGGGGTAGTCACTTCCTGTTTACGACCTTGACTAAGCTCCTGAACATCTTTACAGATCCTCGTCTAAGGCGGCCATCTTGTGCCGGCCCAGTACAGCTGTACCGGGTCGGTAGAGGTCACTACCGACCCTGCAGGGGTCAATACCGGCCCTGCTTACTATGCTACCGGCACAGTATGACTTCCTACCCAACAGCTATTAACCAAATGCTGTGGGCAGAAGCCTAGCGCATTGCTTCACAAGGTTCCTAGTGTAAACTACCCGTTTACCACTAGAGTGCACTGAAATCTACCACATACCTCTCTCCATTAAAGTCATAGCCTGGCTTTAATAACAAAATATCAAGAGCAGATATGTGTGGGGGTAACACCCGTACCCAGATTATATATTTGATTATATATAAAGTCAGGTACTATGCCATGAGATGACATAGCACCTCTCTCCAGAGAAGGTCGCCCTTGCAGGTGACCTCCCATAACTCAACTCCTCCTGGATCATAGGGGAAGCTAGTAATCAGCTCCTTTTCTTCCTCCACGGGAGGGCTTGATGCTTGTACCAATCGTATGGTAAGCATGGGTGTCACGTTCATTTGTGAGCGTGCGTCTACAGCAACATGTGCATTACCAGTTTTATGCAACATGTCCATGGGCTGCCTATAGTGCAGCGGGGCTTGCTGTACCATAGCGGCATGTATGGGTGCGAGCAGTGGCCCTGGAAGTTCTAGTGCTGGCAGAACCTTCCTTATCTCAACTTTAGGAGACCGCCGTTCCTTTTCTAAGGAAAGCCAGCGCCTTCTCTCCTCTTCCCACTGTACCGTGGGGGTGCAAGCAACATCCCGTGCCGGGGTGTGGTGCACTGTGCTGTGTGGCACTAAGGTTGGTGGTGAAGACGTCGTGGGACGTTCACCCTTAGCTGCCACCACAGGCTTTCTCTTTCGGTAAGCTTTACAAGGGTAACTACCGCCTTGTAACTTATCAGTCTTCCCTGACTGAATCTCTGGAGGGCCCCGGGCCGGCAGGCAGGCAGCATCAAGTGGTGAGCACTTGATCTCCCGCTCTTTCTTATCTACTGCCCTTATGAGGGTGTCAGCAGTCCCAACTTGTGGGAGAGCGCATACTCTACTGTCACCAGCGCATGGTGAGTCTAGAGGTACAGGTTTAGCATAGCTAGGTGGGCTGCCACTCCGTAGTGCTAACGGATCTCGTGGTGTGCAGTTCTCAAATAACCATTTTGAAAACGCTGCATTTAATTGCTCACCCTCCTTCTCTTTCTCTGCTAGCTTGACCTTCTCTACCTTGGTATACAGCTCTGCCGTTGGCATCGCTTCCAGTACTTCTGTGTCTGCACAGTTGGCTGATGGACAATTATCAAGGCCTGCATCCTGCAGCAAATCTGCCTTTTGGTCCTCGAGCTCTATGCATTGATCGGCCGCCATGGCTAGTTGGAGGATGGTCCTGTCACTGTCACTGCTAGGTACGAGTGGCTGGTCTGTGCTGCAGAGTTGTTTACAACTTTGTCTCACTCTGCCCGGCTTAACAGGAAGGGTTCGAGTACTGGGAGGTTTTGGCCACTTCTCCAACATCTTTAGACGGTCAGCTACAGTGATTCTGTTCACTGGAGGTTGTCGGGGAGCTCCTCGGGGTAGTCTACTTTTCTTTGTAGGGGTTGGATGGCTGAAGGGTGGCTGTCTCTTTCCAGCGGTGGGGGTCTCCTCTCTCCATCGCATGGGTGTAGCCAACGGGGGGGAAAACACTGTTTTGCCTATAGCTCCTACAGCTGTTGTCCGATCCGGCTCAAATCTTCTGCCATCTACCTGTGGCGGGGGGCTCTTCTCAGCCTGGTACATTCCACCTGTAGTTCTCTCTACAGCGGGTGGTTGTGTGGGGACATCCTCTTCTTCAGGGGTGTAAGGGGGGTTCTCCGTCAGCTCTGCTTGCGCTAGATGGACACTATCACTAAGTGGCCGCCCGTGCTTGTCTGTGCAAGGTAACACATGTCCGTCAATGATGACATGGGAGTCTGAAAACCTTAGGGCACACTCGTGTAAGGTGAGAAACGGCATGCCAATTATGGCATCTTCATTGATGTCACTAATGACGAAGTTAACGCTCGTTCTCAGTTTACGAAGCTGCAAGTTTACTTGCAGGGTACCGTAACAGGGAATCCTAGACCCGTCAGCCGTGAGTCCATGTGCCTTGCTGCGCTGCAGCGTGTCCTTCACTGACTGTGGCAATTGCTGGTACAGATGTCTCGACAGCAAGTTGGTTGTGCAGCCTGTGTCAATCAACAGGGAGGCTGGTCTACCGGTTAACCTTCCAGCCAGGAAGTAGCTGGCCTGGTAAGGTCGCTCCAGCGGTGGCGCTGCCATTTGTGTGCTCCTGGGGGGTTGTCCACTCTTCTTCAGAGTTACAGGACTGTAAGGGGGTTGATGAGCAATCCGGCTACTGTCAGTCTGTGTTCTCCTGGGGGATTGTCCACTCTTCTTCAGAGTTACAGGACTAATGGGGGCTTGTCGAGCTGTCCGGCTGTCCTCAGCGGGCGTCTGTGCTCTCTTGGGGGGTTGTCCACTCTTCTTCAGAGTTCCAGGACTGTACGGGGTGTCAGGAGTTGTCCAGCTGCAGTCAGCGGGTATTGATGCTCTCTTGGGGGGTTGTCCACTCTTCTTCAGAGTTCCAGGACTGTACGGGGCATCAGGAGTTGCTTGGCTTGTCCAGCTGTGGTTGGTTGCTGTCGGTTGTATCTTGGGAGGTTGTCCACTCTTCTGCAGAGTTCCAGGACTATAAGGGGTTGTGGGTGTGGTCCGGCTTGCCCAGCTGCAGTCAGCTGCCGGTGGCGCTACTGCGGGCGCCGGCCGTTTCCCGTCTGTCTGGGGTTGTTTGTGAAGTGAGCTGCGCGCTGAGTTCGGGGGCAGGTACTCATCATGTGACCTGGTTGTCCGCAGCCCCAGCAGCGTGTTGCAGGTTCTGCCTCCAACTGTGGAGCGGGAGCCGCCTGTCTTGCTGCTCTCAGCGACCGTAGTTCTTCCGTTAGTAGCTTTAGGCTGTCCATGACTGTTGTCATAGGATCCGGTATGGCAGGTGTAGGGGTGTGGTGTGTCTGCTGTACGGCAGTAGTGGTGGAGACACGTTGAGACGGGCCCTTGGCAACCGCCCTCATCCATTCCTCTTCCTCCTCGTCGGCATCCTCTTCCAACATCCGTACATGAGCCTGGCGCTCCTCAAACGGTGTCTTTATCTGCATATACTCGTTGCCGGCCCTGACTGCTTCAGCAATGTCAATGGGCTGCATGGCCAACAAGTGCCTTTGCAGGTAAGCATTTCCAACCGTGGTGCTGAAGATGTCCAGCATCATCCTCTGCATGGGTCGGTGAGGTAGATCTGCATACGCAACGCGCACTAGGCGCTCTACTTCACTTGCATGCTCTTGGAGCGACGTCTTGTGTTGGCGGCGTAGGCTGGTCAGCCGGGACATAGCTTCCCTGGGTGTTAGCCCAAAACGTGCTCGTAGTGCAGCAAAGATACCCTGCAGTTGTGGAGGCTTTCCACAGTCCAATGCTTTACCTCGTAATGCATCCCTTAGGTATAACATGGCCGTGTTCTCTGGCCACTCATTCATTTCGGCTACCTCAATGAATCGGCTGATGAAGTACTCGACGTCTCCTTCGCCGTCGAACTTCGGAGCCTTTAGTCTAGCTGGTGCATTGTCTTGGTTGGGCCTCATCATAGCCGTCAATGCTTCGGTCAATCTATCAATGGCTGTAGCTTCTGGGTTGCCAGCGGGTGCTCGACCAGCGCTGCGTGCTCTCTGGGTGGCCATTCTTTGCAGATAGAGGAGTGATCTCAACTCAAATCTAAGAAATGGTCAGTACAACTGGATCCCAGGCCGGTATAGGTTAGATCCGGGTCGGTAGCTGTGTTTCCAGTGGCTCTAGCAGATCTAGGGGTTGGTCCAATGGATACTGTGGCAGTATCTGGCACTCCGTCGCTTGTAACAACCGTTACGAAACTTCTTGTACTGCTGCAGGGCGGAGCGAAGCTCTACGGGCCTACAGACAGTAGTGTAGGGACACTGTAAATGGATACAGTGCCGGGGTCACTGTTACCAGCTGAGTAGCACTCCAAGCTGAATAACCTCTGGTAGCTGAGTCTGTATAGCTGATACACGACTCTCTCTTCCTTTCGCACAGTGCCGGTATCTCTATGTCCAGGTCGGAGCGAACTCTACGAGCCTGTAGAAGATACGGTAGCGTCTGTACTGGACTGCTGCAAACGGAGCAAGCTCTACGGTTGATGCAGACAGCCTTTAGTAGTGGATACTGTGCCGGGATAGCTGCTGCAGTTCGGAGCGCACTCAAACGAACCTGCAGAGAAATCCGGTAGTATCTTGCGTCAATTGTTCTTCCGATCTACTACTTCGGTAGATCAATCTCTCCTCCTCTCTCCAGATCTACACCCGGTAGATCACTTCTCCTTCCTCAGTGGTAGCTGGCCTGCAGTGCATTCGCAGGGCCAGAGGGTAGCGTGAAAGAGCACAGCGTGGGAAGGTACCGTTTATCCCACCGCTGCCACCAATGTAATGGATTCCGGTCTGTTACCACGGACATCCACTAGTCTCGAGTATTCTACCTCTCTCCAGAGGGGACACTGTACTGACCGACAGTGACAACTGTGTAGGGCAACCGAATTACCCGGTAAGGCAAGAGCCCATGGCTCAGACAAACAGTACCGAGTAGTGTTTGCTATAATGGCTTTATTACAAAGCTGTCCTGAGGGTAATTATTCCTCTAGGTATTTAGCAGTATAAGAATACATGCCATGGCTCATTGTAATGAATGCACTGATTATCAGTAGGAGCTCTCCTTTTATAGGAGAGCTAAGGAACACAAAACATATAAGATACAATGCACAGGAAGTAATGCAACCAATGACATCAATTATATAAATACTTAACCAATCACAATGCAATGCAAGATAATACAAGGAGGTGCCAAGTGGCTAAAGGCGGAGTTTTTTCTCCCAACTGTCCAATGACATCTCCTACAGGGTCCACAGGCTGTATATAGAATCAGGTCCACTAAGTTGGTACTTTAGGGGTAGTCACTTCCTGTTTACGACCTTGACTAAGCTCCTGAACATCTTTACAGATCCTCGTCTAAGGCGGCCATCTTGTGCCGGCCCAGTACAGCTGTACCGGGTCGGTAGAGGTCACTACCGACCCTGCAGGGGTCAATACCGGCCCTGCTTACTATGCTACCGGCACAGTATGACTTCCTACCCAACAGCTATTAACCAAATGCTGTGGGCAGAAGCCTAGCGCATTGCTTCACAAGGTTCCTAGTGTAAACTACCCGTTTACCACTAGAGTGCACTGAAATCTACCACAATATCTTACACTCTATATCTGAGAGAGCTGTCTACATAGACATTATGTATGCATTGCTTGTTAAATACATATAACAGTTGTATAACCATATCTTACACTCTATATCTGATAGAGCTGTCTACATAGACATTATAAATGCATTGCTTGTTATATACATATAATTGTTGTATCCATATCTTACACTCTATATCTGATAGAGCTGTCTACATAGACATTATAAATGCATTGCTTGTTATATACATATAATTGTTATATCCATATCTTACACTCTATATCTGATAGAGCTGTCTACATAGACATTATATATGCATTGCTTGTTATATACATAAAACTGTTGTATAACCATATCTTACACTCTATATCTGATAGAGCTGTCTACATTGACATTATAAATGCATTGCTTGTTATATACATATAATTGTTATATCCATATCTTACACTCTATATCTGATAGAGCTGTCTACATAGACATTATGTATGCATTGCTTGTTATATACATATAACAGTTGTATAACCATATCTTACACTCTATATCTGATAGAGCTGTCTACATAGACATTATGTATGCATTGCTTGTTATATACATATTACTGTTGTATAACCATATCTTACACTCTATATCTGATAGAGCTGTCTACATAGACATTATAAATGCATTGCTTGTTATATACATACAATTGTTATATCCATATCTTACACTCTATATCTGATAGAGCTGTCTACATAGACATTATATATGCATTGCTTGTTATATACACATAATTGATGTAACCATATCTTACACTCTATGTCTAGGTAGATGTTGTGAAGGGATTAAAAGATTTGAAAGAAGAAATACTAAAGTATGTTGAAGAAGAAATACCTAAACTACAGCTCAAGGATGAGGAAGAACTGAAGAAATTGGGTGAGTTACATAAATTATATATTAGACTTGATACTATAACATATACAACTGTATATTGTATATGTTATGGTGTCCATTATGTGAGACATGTAGACGGAATGCGACCACTTTTTACCAGACACAGTGGGGTTTGGGTGGAAGTGTCCACCTTCTCTCAGCTGCAAGCACTAAACAGGAGTGGTGTAAGAAGTCCCACAGCTACTGCAGTAGCTGATATTAGAAAGGCACCAGCAAGACTAACAGTATATGGTGTAATGGATTCCGGTCAGTTTACCACGGACATCCACTAGTCTCTAGTATTGTACCTCTCTCCAGAGGGGACACTGTGCTGAATGACAGTGACAACTGTGTTCAGGGTCACCAAATTACCCGGTATAGCAAGAGCCCACATGGCTCAGACAAACAATACAGACTAGTGCTTGTATAAGTGGCTATATTTTCAATGACAAAATCCTGAGGGTAATTATTCCTCTACGGTATTTGTGGCAAGATATGAGAATGAATGCAATGGATATATAAAAAGTCTCTCCTTTGATAGGAGAGCTCACAGGTATAAAACACATATAACAGCTAGAGCACAGGAAGTAAACTAGCCAATACAATCAGTTATATAAATAGGGAACAAATCAAACAATGCAATAAAATTAAGTAAGGGAGGTGCCACGTGGCTAAAGGGCGGAATCCTGTCTCCTGCTGGCCAATCAGACTGTCTTATAGGGTCCCAAGGCTCTAGTTAGCTTGTGGTCCTGGTTATCGCAGATGTTAAGGTAGGTAGCTTCAGCTCCTGGCTTGGTGGTAAGTCCTAGCTAGTTTCAAAGTTCCTCAGCTATGGCAGCCATCTTATACCGGCCCTGTGTCAGCATACTGGCTCTGCAGAGGTCACTACCGACCCTGTAAAGGTCACTACCGGCCCTGTGCACTGTGCTACCGGCACAGTATAGCTTTGCTACCGGCATAGCATCATACCGATGGCTTTAGGTGCATTGCTAGCGCATAGAGTGGAGAAGTGGTGTAGCAAACTCCCTGTTTACTATTATCTTTCACCAAGATCTACCACAATAGCTGTAGTAACAAATAAATATATTTACATAAACACTGCTGGCGAGGGTTCACAATATCTACACAACACAATATACAAAGTAACTGTTATGTACAACACAATATACAAACTAACTGTTATGTATAACACAATATACAAAGTAACTGTTATATACAACACAATATACAAAGTAACTGTTATATACAACACAATATACAAACTAACTGTTATGTACAACGCAATATACAAACTAACTGTTATGTATAACACAATATACAAAGTAACTGTTATATACAACACAATATACAAAGTAACTGTTATATACAACACAATATACAAACTAACTGTTATGTACAACACAATATACAAAGTAACTGTTATGTACAACACAATATACAAAGTAACTGTTATATACAACACAATATACAAAGTAACTGTTATGTACAACACAATATACAAACTAACTGTTATGTACAACACAATATACAAACTAACTGTTATGTACAACACAATATACAAACTAACTGTTATGTACAACACAATATACAAAGTAACTGTTATGTACAACACAATATACAAAGTAACTGTTATGTACAACACAATATACAAAGTAACTGTTATGTACAACACAATATACAAACTAACTGTTATGTACAACACAACATACAAACTAACTGTTATGTACAACACAATATACAAACTAACTGTTATGTACAACACAATATACAAAGTAACTGTTATGTACAACACAATATACAAACTAACTGTTATGTACAACACAATATACAAACTAACTGTTATGTACAACACAATATACAAAGTAACTGTTATGTACAACACAATATACAAAGTAACTGTTATATACAACACAATATGCAAAGTAACTGTTATGTACAACACAATATACAATGTAACTGTTATATAGCACAATCTCCAAACAAGTGCTGACAATAATGGTTATATTGTGGTTGATTTTACTGGCAATATACAGTGACCACCACTGCACATAAGTCCCCCTGTTGTGGCTACCACAGGCATACCTCTGTTGATTATAACAGACAAAGACCGGCATCTGTTACAGCAATTATATTGCTCTTATAAGGAGTTATTGTTAATAATTAATCACTTCGGCACTGAGTTTTTACTACCCTGACCCTGGGTAGCTATCCTGGGTCGGCAACAAGATGGTTCCCATAGCCAGAAAGATGAGAGTTAGCTTAAGTACCTCCAGATGCCACCTCCCGTATATAACCTCAGGTATGCAGAAACCTGAACCAAAAGATTAATGCAAACCAGGATTACATAAACCTATCACTGGCCAAGTCAACAACAAACTCCACCTCCTACGTTTACCTGAATCTTATTGGACACTGTTGCCTACTCTATATTATATACTTACTCTATATCATATAACTTCCTGCCATGCTTCCTGTGTGTGGCTGGTACTTTTCCATTGTAACTCTGTCTATAAAAGGCAGAGATTTTGCTACACTCCTTGCACTAACTGTTATGACATGAGTGTGTTCTCTTGTCTTGTTTTGCCAGCTTTACCTGTTTATTCTGAGATGAATAAACGGTTTATTTACACACTAGTAAGCAGTGTATGTCTGAGCCGAGGCCTCCTCGCTACCGTTGTTAAAGTCAGCCACTTGCTTTACAACACCTTGTTTGTACCGATTCGGTACAGGGTCACCTCTGAGTTGAGGTAGACTGTTACTTGTCGGGCCTGAAGGGGCTGACTGCATTGTTGTGGCTGCACAGACGGCGCGTCTGCCAGCACAACCCCCTAGCGGAAGGTAGTGGATGTGAACATGCGCTACAATATTTATAACATCAGATATGTAAACAAGGAGTTGAAATGCTAGTCAATCATTGACTACATTTTAGGCATGCACATTATTTAACTAGAGAAAAGTATCACTAGTCTGTATGTTGTGCAGTGGCCCGAGTCACTTTTGTATAGATATAAACAAGCTGGCCCACATGTACCAGTAAGCTGGCCCTAATGACAAACATCTGCTTCATTTGGCAGCAAATTATACACACACCCTTGGTGGTCCAGCTGTCAATCAATGTCAGAGGGGATTCCCCTAGAGTTGGCTAACTGAAGCTGGGGGCAACCTACTTTGGGGTACGGACTGTTCGAAACTGACTTTTCGAAAACGAACCTTTCGAAAACGCCCGTTTCGAAAACGGCCGCGACCGAAAAAGGTATAGGATGATTATGTAAAATAAAATAATTGGCGCTTCATAATATTTATTTTCTCCGACTTGCGGCCTGACATGCACACCGCTTGTGTTTCCGCAAAAGTTCATTGCTTGAATCATTTATGAATGATATCGATGATGATATTGAAAAAGAAAACAAAATTGTTTGATATTAATTTCTCTCAAATATTGGGCGTAAGCTTTAAAAGTGTAGACCATGCCATTTTTGTCTAGCTGGTGTATCTCTGCTAATGAGTCTACTATGACTATAATTTCAGTAGTACAGTTAGTAGTATGTAGTACGTAGTAGTAGTAGTACTACTACAACGACATACTACTAACTGTACTACTACTAGTAGTAGTAGCAAGCATTGATCTACTACTATTGGTAGTAAAGAAAGAAGATAGTAGTCGTAATAGTACAGTAATAATAATAGTAGTAGGTTAATACAGAAATTAATACGATTAATTTGATAACAATAATAATAATTAATTAAATATTATAATAATTAATAAATTAAAATAATAAAAAAAGCTTCTTGTTGTTGAAGTTGTTGTTGTTATTTTTTTGCTACTACTTCTGCTGCAGCCAAGCCTAATAAATATCATTATTGTTATGACTGATCATCGTGTTTGTTGTTGTGTTTTCGGAGGCACTCACTCATCCAACAACTAGCTCGAAGAATAATAATGTCATTATTATTATTATTGTTGTTTAATTTAAGAACAATTTGTTTGTTAATAATTATTGGTTTGTTCCTACTATTTATAGCTTGTTGTATTACAGCCACCACCCATTTCATTGTTTGCTAGTTGCTCTCAAGAACACACTGTCATTCGAGCTTGAAGTGACCTCAGGGCTTCATCTTAGGACCAACCTTATTATTGGTCTACATCAACGATTTGCCTAGCACAATCACATGTAACGTCAGTCTTTAAGCGGATGATACTCTGATATAAGTCACTGTCAACAATAGAAATGACAAGGAGTGCTTCCAACACAATATCGACCTGCTACATAAATTGTCCTCAGAAAACAAAATGTCATTCAATAAGGAGAAATGTGAAGTAATAGTATTCCATGGCAAAGAAACGCAAACAGATCCCAACTACACTATTGGCAGTTCTGCTCTAAGATATGTTAGTGAGACTACCCACCTTGGTGTGACCATGCAATCTAATCTTAAGTTTGATAAGCATATTGATCAGAAGATAAGCAGCGCGAACAAGACACTAGGCTGTATCAAATTCTCGCCCTATGGAGCGCCAGAAAAAGCTAAACTGCTGGCTTACAACAGCCTCTGTAGACCAAAGCTTGAATATGTCGATGTGTTATGGGACCCAGTAGACAAAGGCACCTGCGAGATACTCGAAATTGTTCAAAATAAAGCAATCCGCTTCATCAAAAACTTAAAAGGCAGACGCGGTGTCACAGAGGTACGTGACCAGCTAGTATTACAGACACATCAAGAACGGATAAGAAATCACAGTGTGACAATGCTGATGAAAATACTCTCATGTGAAGAACAGCATGCTACCTTATCCACTGAATATGATGAGATAATGGATGATAGATCCCAGACTACAATGACAACCAGGGCAGCCTCCAGAGGTGAGCCAACATCCATCTATGCTTCGACACAGCTGGACCACTACAGCTTTCTACCTCGCACTATTCAAGACATGAAGATAGGACCCACTCCTAACCTTACCCAAAACAGCGAAATGCTGGAATCCTGTATAATCACTGGTTTTTAAAATGCTAAAAAATATAAGCGCTCAAATTTATGCCCTAGGGCAATTGCTAGAGTGTCTAAAATCATTGAGGTAAGAACTACTAGTACTACTACTATGGATGATTGATAGCATCTACAACACTGTTGACAACCCAAAAATAATATATATATACTACCATTAATTCATTTTATCTACTAGTTGTATTTACGTTCCTGTGGGTGTGAGAAACTACTTATCGAGCTACTGTCTGACTTCACCAACAGCCTATACAAGGGAGAGCAGACTGAAGATTGTGCAGCTACCAGATTTCAACAATGCTTGTGATATGGTAAACCACAGCGAGCTGCTTTACTGGCGTAGTGTAGTGTCTGACACCATTATGTGCATCTCTCTCAACACACACAGAAGGTCGCTGTTGAGGGCAAAGAGTCATCAGAGGCTACGGTCACCTCCGTGGTCCTTTAATGAGGCTCTGTCATTGACCCAGCAATGTTCCTGTTATATGCAAATGATCTACCATGAGACAGTTTGCATATGTCATGCACAATTCCACAATCAATGAACCATGAACAAATCGACTCGCTGACCGTGGGAGAAGACTTAGGACATGGAATTACATCCCTCAGCAGATGACGAAAATATGTCCTGACAATCGGACACTGTGCCTCCATAACACCATGATCCCACGTGCTGAGAATGTGAGGTATCTAGGAGTGACTCTCGATCTGATAATCTGTGTGGTCGTTTCATGTCAACAACACCCAGAGAATGTAAACACACTATTGACTTTCGTTTCTAAGGGCCTGATCACTTGTTAAACTGTACAGGCTGGTGTTCAACACTGGCTATGTTTACAGCTCTCGACATGCTTTGTACGTTGTAGCCACTGATGACCAGAGGTTGATCCCACACACACAGTATGCTAGGGGTGAAGCAACCAACGTACTGTGTGATTTTATGATAACATGCGCAAATGTATAGGGCTTGTTTTGAGGTAGCTGCAATGTAACCCTGAAGTTGCAAAGATCCAAGCAAAAAATGTTGCGAGCTAAAGTGTTTTCGTTTGTCCCAGATACAGCTTGAATAACTCATCTGTGTCGTGTACACTAGAGGACTATGCTGTGACAAAATACTTTAATTTTAAAATTGTCTTACATGCATGAGTTCAACTAACTTCTTCGCTTCATTGCTACCTTGTATCTCTGTACTGCACTGATACTCTCTAATAGAGCAAAACAGTAGCTGTCTGCAGTTGATTAATATTAATTTGTCTATTACAATAATGACTTAGAGATCAGTATAGTGTTATCTATTATTAATTGATTAATCATGTGTACAGGACCATTGAATTGATCCTAATATATCTGTTAGTCAGTAGTGCATGATTTTATTAATTGTGGCAACTAGTACTAGTAGAAGCAGTAATACAAGTATTACTATTAAGTCCGACAGCAGCAAGCAGCTAGTTGGTAGTATTGTACCATTATCACGTTTTGTGTGATGCGTATAATACTCCAGCTATTTAGTAGTGTACTGTATCATTTATGTATGGGCATTTGTTGACATTCAATGAAATGAGTTATTAAATTACCATCACTCCTCTTGCTTATATTTATTACAACCACCATTTTTTGTTGTGCCAACACTTTTCCGTTTGGTCATGCGCTAACTCTCACTGACACTGTTGATACTACAATGAACATTACTACCAGCACTTCAGGGCTCTATCCTTTTAGTGATGGATGTGTTACTTTTATTGTTGATCGAACCCCATATTTTGGAACTCCCTCCAAATGCATTAGCACTGTTGCTGTTCTAGCCACTGCTTATGTGCACAACCAATACTGCTTTATCTACTACTGTTATTATACTTGCTAACGCTATCACCACATTTACTGCTGCTACTAGTACTAAACCTAATGTTGTAGATGTGTTGCATTGAAGCAGCGATTGGCAATACATTGGCATACCAAAGTACAGACTGTGCTGAGTGACTTTTAAAAGTGTGGCATGATTTCAGACTTCCTCGTACAGCATAACTCGCATCCGAACAAGTGTCTGGTAAGCTCATACTTCCTACGTGATTGCTGTTCATTTTTATTGTTATATTATATACTATTATGGATATTAAATATGGGCCGGTGCTGCACTCCCAGAATTTGGTGAGTTAACAAGTCGCTAATGTTTTTAACCGTCAAATGTAATGCCGTAATACAGTCACCAATTTTTTTTATCAGCAAATGAAACTTAATAACAAGTCTTTGTAACAATTTCTAATATTTAAAGTGATACTTGGTAGTGAAAGGAAATGATTTTTATATTAGGCCAAACCAATTGATTCCTTGGTTCAGATTACACAATATATTTTTCTTTGTGAGAGAGGGCGAAATTTAGTTAATGTTTTTTAAAACAAATGTGGAAATGATGCTAATTAAAATTTCAATAATTTGCTTGGTTTACGTTAATATACTTTAAAGCAGGCCACCTGTGGGTGATAAATTCACCAACAGACTCAGGATTGTCTTCGTTACATCTGTGTAACATTTCAGAGTTGTCCTCCCACGCTATTTACTGGAAGAGATGGAGGATTTCATTGACTTTTGGAAAACAAAAGAAGTGAAACCGTTATTGCCAGAAGGAAAAATTAAAGAAATTCATATGATTGAAATGGAACTATTTTGTCATATATTAAATATACTTAGGCCTATATTAAATTAATAAATATGCTTCTTTAATAATAAAAATTAAAAATAATATGTGCTGCATGAGGTATTTTATTTGCAACCCATATAAACCAATGCGTTCGACATAAATTTAGTTTAAGTCCACCATAATTGCCATATGGGTGCGGGTGTTTAGTTATTAATCAATCGAAACACACATGAGCACGATAATGTGAACCAAGGAATCAAGTTGGTTTGCCGTTATTAAATAAAATAATAAATAGTAATTCTTTTAGCACTGGAATTCATAAATTGACATGACATGTAGTAGTCTAACCCCAAATATGTTGCAGCACATTCTATCTAGTGTTGATAATTAAATTAAACTGTTAAATTTATGGCGAACAATATATTTGTGAAAAGCTGTGTGAGGGACAGTCCTTGAATAGCTATAGCCATAATAGCCGTTACGTTAATTATTTGTGTAGTGAGTAAGGAGCTTTACCAGTGCCCCACAGCCATTTGTGGTTTGCGTGCAAAGTTATAACCATGAGTTGACAACTCCAATACACATGTACAGGCAGAAGTCATATACAAACATATATTTACAATTTATTTGTTTGCCAAACAGTACAATTCACCAAAATTTACCCCAGCAACTGAACAACCAACTACGATGTAGCCAAATATACGCCCATTATTATTTAATGCCTTTCAAGTACATTTTTTTGTGTTAAGTGCTGAGTCATTGTTATAAAAAGCTTCCGCTGGCTTTCAGCTGTCTGAGTTTGTCAGCTTTCTAAAAATCTGTTGCATTGTTGACAGAAGAATCACTCACTTAAACGCTCTATGACACCAAAAATTGGGCATGTTTAAGCGTGGTTTACCTCTTTCATGTGATTATTTAATAAATAAATAATTGCGGAGTTGTCCTCTCATTGGCGGGACAACTACTATATGCGCACTGAATGCTGACCTAGACACACTTTTTTCTGAAGACGCAACAACTCAGATATACGTAGCTATAAAGGCCATTTGCGATGATTTGCCTTGTTTGCATAGAAGGAGGCCGTCCAAAAATTATTCATTGTGCAGAGATCAATTTTTATGGGAGAAAATGAGATAGAAACCATTTTCATAATCTTTGGAGCAGTTTTGAAAAAGTCAGCATATCTTTTGATTTTCATAGCAACAATGTTGTGTCCCCACATTTACTCACGTGGGAATGTTTTACCACCAAAATTTTGTCAATTAATTATTAATTTGCAAGGAAATAATTATATTTGGGTTTCAAATTGTCAAAAGAATGATAAAAATATTTTTTTGTTCAAATTGTTAACAATAAAATTTTCCGATAATGTAAACATCCGGTTTTGTTGAAAAACAATAATAATTAAATCAAAATACCAAGAATTTTGCTGTGAAAAAAATAACAGGAATCCTTGATAATAATTAAGATTTTTAAAATAAATCTTGCAATTAAAAGTTCAAATATGAACAATTCAGAGTGAATTTGTTTTTTGACAAATTTCATGGCCACACTCATTGGGATTCGCTTTGTGGGAGGACAACTCTACTGCCGAAGTGCGTCTCATGCACTGATGCCCATACTGACGCAGACTCCTTAATCACATGGTAATTTTTGTAGTAATGGGATAGTGGATGCTGGTAATAGATCAGAACGGGAAGCTGATGATGGTACACCAGGGATTTATGGGCTCCAGGATGCATGATTATATGCAAAATTAGAAGGAAATAGTCATTGGGCAACAGCTGATGCCAAATGCTCTGATTAATGTATTAATTATATCTTTAGCTTGCTGAAGCTGAGAATTCGCAGTTATACGTACACAGCTTGGTTTAATGCAGCATTCTAGGTATTATTATTTCAATATGGAATGCTGTGTTGGATCATTCGTTGTGTTTGTGTTTATTACATCAGCATCTACAGCATACCATGGACCTGTCCGACATTAGAAGTTACCACTTCTGTGATTGAACTCGAGTAGTTCGGTTGTGTTTTAACACCGATATGCTTGCGTTTTGTTGTCTACGGTACGCTGACTTGCAACAGTACTCTTTTCTCATGGACATGCTTTCTCAAAGAGATATTACAGTCCATCGTTTCTAAAGCTGTTAGGGTGATAAGTTGAGTGGAGGCAAGTATGTTGAAGGTAAAGGGTTTGCAGGCTGTACCTACTTTAGTTGACTATGTCACAGTTGATTGTGTTGCTATTATATGTGTTACTAGTTTTTGGCAGTTTCCTTGCGGAGCCAATCTCAATTATACATTTATGTATGGCTTGAGTTTATGTGACATATATGTATGCACACGTATATATAATAAAATGTCTGGAGTCCCTATATTATTTTTTTCACACTATGTTAAATAGTGAAATTATAATTTTTAGGTGCTATTATTTTACAAATGTTATTACGATAGCTGCATCATGCACCAAGGTTTCACTATTTCGTGTGCGTGCGTGTGTGATATTTACCATCAATTCACCAAGTGGTTGCCTTAGCACTTGATGCCAAAGGTTGCCTTTCCGCAATTAATTGGGAAAAGTCAATTTCAGTGAAATGGTGATTGTATTGTGAAGTGCGTTAAATTGACATTAAATGAGACCATATTCCCTTCGTTAAAACTATAATGCAATAGCTAAAAAATGTGACATTCAAACTTTCTATCAACCTTAGCTGGATGTTGATATGGCAAGGAACATTGAACGTGTTTGTGACCAAATGAACGGGAAGAATTGTGGACACGATGTGTAAATTTAAAATGATCACGAAAATGCTTAAAATGCACTATCATTACAAGTTTCACGAAACTGGATTCCTAAAACAAAAGCTGTGGAACTCCATCTATACAAAGTAAATCAGCCAAAACATGCTGTCCCACCAATCACCTCGATTCACCTGACAACAGATAAAAAATTTCTTTGCTGTTATTGGAGTTAGCCTCTCCTAAATTACCTTCTCTTTACTGTGGATCTCCTGGCCCTTCCTATGTATTGATTGGAACCTCACATTTGCAAAAGCACCCTTCCCTTCCAAATACCATCCCTCATTCCCTAAAGATGAGTGAGGGAGAAACAAAAAAGAGAAGACAACTACCAAAAGCGAAGAATTGCGTAACTTAAATAACTTGACACAGTGCCTCTGAATGTAATAGCATGTGTAGAAGAGGCTGCTGCTAGCCTCATACAAACTAGCACTGTTCAGTTTAGAACAGAGGAGAAAAATGTGCAATGAGGTATTGTGGATGAGAAGGTCTCAATAAATGGTAATATAGCTCTTAATCCCTTCCCTGCGGTTTAACTCTCCAAGAATAACCTGGATATACTGACAGTTGTAATTTGAGTGTCTAAAAAGCATTGGGACAGAAACGTCTACATCACCCAAAAGCAATGGCGTAATAGTCACCATATTTTTTACTCAAAAAATGTGAATGAAAAGTATGTTGTTGTATTAGAAAAGCTTTATTATACTTCTATTTTCCTGTTGGCACTGATGCATACATATTTGCCATTAAATAGTACTGTGACCAACATTCTGCTGATGAACTAGGTTGGAGTTTGCATGATGCACTTGGAAACGTGTTCACTTTCAGATAGTTTTCAAATACGGTTTTGTATACTTAATGTGCGGAGTTTCAATCAGTTGGTGAAACTATTTCAGATTCTTTAATGTCTTGTTATAAGCTAGAAAATAAATGTATTTTTCATTAATTTAACAGCTCGAGGTTTTTTAAGCAATAGATCGGACTAATTCTATGGTTACTCCCATTTTATAAAAGCTAGAGCCATGTGTTTATCCACAATGTCTTTTGTCCCGCCAACTTATCAAGTTAGTTAGTTAGTTAGTTACATTTAAAACCACTCATGCAAGAATGATTTTCAGTGGAGTATTGCTAAAAGGTAAAATATATAAAAGTGTAGTAAAGCATGCCATAATGCACATACAATTATACTATGTACATATTAAAATGAATATAATAGTCATACAGGAACATATCTATTTATCAAAACTATACATAAAACAAAAATAAAAATACTACTAATTAAGCACATCTAAAAGCAATGGTGTTGTTTCCAAAGTTGATACTAATACCAGGTTTGATTGTTCTACCTCTGCTGTTCACTAAGAGGCAATTGTTGATGTAATTACTCGATTTACCAGCCAAGCTATCAGGCCTAAGTGTGTCTAGTCTCTTATGTCTAAAGTCATAAAAGTTCAGCATGAATGTTTCTGCTATCTTTTCAGCAAAATGGATGGATCGTACGATCGGCTTGGAAGCTGTTTTGCTAGCACTACTCCATGTATTCGTGCAATAGTGTATGTGACTCATTGCAAGAGCTCTTATACTGTCCATAAGTACCTCGTGGGGCACCAATGATCTGATGCGTGCCAGGAGTATTAGGGCTCTGTTAACCTTCTTGCACATCTTACTTATGTGTTCTTTCCATGTCAGTTTCTTGTCCATTGTAATGCCTAGGTTGATTTAAAAGTGGCATAAACTTGCAAAATGCTAGAAAAATTCTAACATGGCTTTTGATTCAAAATACAGGGAAGTTGCCTAGCCATTTACACTTACCATTTACATTTACCATTTAAACATACGTTACAATTGAACTTAATTGATTCCATGGTGTAGACCAAACATGCTTTGTAGACAACCGATCCACAACGAAGGCTTGATCTACTGAAACTGGCAAGTACCTATAGTAATTGATATATCACTTATGCACTGCATGTACATACACCGATGGCCTACTCACCGTTGGTGTAATCCAACCTAAGCAGTTTCTTAACATTTATAAACAGTTTGCAATAGCTATTCCAGCACTGTTGACTTTATCTGGTATTATCTACATAGTAAGTTTTCCGCTTATTGGTTCGACCAATCGTAATGCAATCCATATAAATAAAGGGTTGCCAACTACTAGATTAGATCATTAGCAGCTTCACTCCATATTTCTTTGTAGATATTTACCCGTTTAAAAGCTCATAATGCTGTGTTGTTATGTGTATGTTTTGCAGATGCGCATGAATATTTGGTAGTTGTCTCCTTTATTTGCATAGTTAGAGAAGGCAACTTGTAAATTCTGATTTCAGCTTTTCACATCAACATAATATTTATGCAATGGAGCATTTGATTTAAATTTTCATAAAAAGATTCTCGGAAATCCAATATGGCCACCAAATTTCTAATCCTTTACATATTTCGATACTGCAACATGTTTTAACATTAAATTGGATGACCAGCAACCGGTTGCACCAAATTCCATTGACATCGCAGGGCCTTCATCATTAGGAATAAACTGTCACAACTGATATCCGCATCATGTTAAGCCTACCGCTGGCAGCCATGTTTGACCTAATGAAATCATCAAAAGCTATATTCTCAATTATCATGCTGGAAGATCCACGTCTTGTGGACGTTTTGATGCCTGATTTGTTTGTGCCAACATAACTTAAACGCCTGTATCCAAGGAAAGACAACATGTAAACAAAATGTAGTGGACAAATTTGTTTGTTAGAACTTTAGCAGGCTATTTCTCCAATAAGGGTATTTCATTGTTGCCTATACCAAGCGATACTAAATTGACTATAAATTCGCTACTATTTGAGCTAGATACTTCAAATGAATTGCAAAATGATCAGCAAAGTTTGCTCTTTGCTAATATGGTGCTAACTCAAACAGTGATTTTCCCACCACGTGTCCCCCTTTGTGAGGCCTGGGCACAGATTTGCAGCTCACTTTAAATAAACTGTAATGAAGTAGTGCAATTAATTTTTACTACATGTATATATATATATGTGTGTGTGTGTGTGTCACCCTTTCATATCTGGGAAAAATATGGCACGTATAAATTTATGCTATCTTTGACACATTCAGAAACCTTTATTTTTCAACAACAATCGTATTTCTATAGTTTGCACTCTGTGTGGGCCTGACTTGGATAAAATATAACTTTGACAATGTCTCAGCGGCACAAGACCAACATTTACCAATGACATTTGATTTTGAAATAGTAGATACATGGCAGTGTAGTTTGTTAATATAATAAATTACTAATGCAGAAGATCATATTCACGAAAAATGCTAATTTTACATTACCTATGTGTATAACGGGATAGTTGCTTCATGTTGGTGCATCCAACTTATGCTGTCTCTTTAGACAATCTAATGCAATGCTTCATGTTGGTGCATCCAACTTATGCTGTCTCTTTAGACAATCTAATGCAATGCTTCATGTTGGTGCATCCAACTTATGCTGTCTCTTTAGACAATGTAATGCAATTTGGTAATAATTTATGAGCCGTGCATGTGCACAACCATCAATGTATATTTGACAAGAAAAAAATCATAATTCATATGATGCAAACTTTAAATTTCTGACCAATTATGTAACGTAGTGTTACATATTACTGTGTGACTCATGTCTTGAGTTCATTACTGGTCTATAAATAGCATATCTATTTCCTGTTTATGTGTAATTTGATAAAGTCATCAGTTGTTCATTGAGTTTAGTAGTGTCTAGTTGCGTGCACATGATTTGTCACTTGTACTTGGTTAGTACTAATAAACCAACTATACAAACACAACAACTGGTGTCAGAGACATGGACTTCTCACGCCTTCAGCCACACCAGACAGAAGCAACACTACGTTTTATTATAACAAACACTTAAAAACATCTACTTTTGGATTACTAGACTATCAACAAACAGCACTTGTCAGCTATGGATAGCACAGTGAAAGCCATCCTAGAGGCTATGCAACAGCAGCAACAACAATTCCAGCAACAGCAGCAACAGATGCAAGAACAGTTCATTGCTATATTAGGCAACAAGAGTAGTACAGCTGCACCAGAAGCCACCACAATAGCTATACCCAAGTTTGAAGCGTTCAACAAAGGAAAAGAGAAATGGTCACAGTACCTACAGCGCTTCAAACAGCATTTTAGTGTTTATAAGGTGGATGATGCTGAACAAAAGCGTGCGTGCCTCTTGTCCTGGATTGGGCCAGAAACATATACTTTGCTTACCAATCTATTTGGTTCTGAGGACATAACTACTAAATCGTTTGACCGGCTTACAGAGAAGCTCAACCAACACTTTGTGGATACAACTCATGTCCAAGCTGCAAGATACGAGTTCTACCAATGCAAAATGAAAGAAGGACAGGGCTATGCTGACTGGGCAGCTGAGCTTCGTGGTATGGCTAGGGATTGCAATTTCACTTGTAAAAACTCCACTTGCAAACAGAGTTATGTGGATGAGCAGATTCGTGATGTAATAATTAAGGAAACTCCACATGCTGATGTTCGACGCCAGTGTTTGTTGGATGCTGATCCGTCACTCAGCGAAGTTTTAAAAAAAGCAGCATCCTTCATAAGAACTACAGAGACAGATAACATTCTCAAAGGGGAGACAACTCCTACACCTGATTGCATGGTGAACAAAATGACTGGATCGTATCAACA
Source organism: Cryptosula pallasiana (assembly GCA_945261195.1). Taxonomy (NCBI): domain Eukaryota; kingdom Metazoa; phylum Bryozoa; class Gymnolaemata; order Cheilostomatida; family Cryptosulidae; genus Cryptosula; species Cryptosula pallasiana. Next base: position 41,695 of record CALYOO010000282.1, read on the forward strand.
AAAACACCCTGGTAAGAGTAAACGTACACCATCTACAGTCAAACACTCCCCAGGTATGTACAAGTCTTGTCCTAGCTGTTACAATGCTCATGAAAGACATGAATGTCCTTGTCGAGAGCTTGTTTGCCGAAAATGCTCCAAAAGAGGACATATTCAAAGTGTTTGCATGTCCAAGGTCACGCAGCAAACCCAAGCTGACCATCATGCCACAAAGGCTGTAGAGGATTCCGTTTTAAGTGTGCTTTGTAAGACGGAGCAATCTTGTAGTGAACAGGTGTTTCACTTATCTGATAACTTAATCAGGCGGGTTGGAAAAACTGTTTGGATCAACACCCAGGTCAATGGACGGGACTCTATGTTTCAGTGGGACACATGAGCTACTTGCTCAATGGTAGGGTTAGAAGGTTTCAAACTTCTTGGTTCCCCAACCTTACAAAAAGTAAACACATCTCTTAAAGCCTATGGAGATGGTAAACTGGATGTGAAAGGTCAGTGCAACGTTACTGTAACAGTTGGTAAAAAAGAAATCCAAAACTTGAAGCTATTAGTTGTTGACATTCCTCATGGAACTAATTTGTTCGGGTTAGACTGGAGTGATGCATTTGGTCTCTCCCAACATGGCTTAGAAGGGTTCATTGAATCTGATAATATCCAAGCCAAAACTGTTTCTGACTTTTCACATGTACCTAAACACAACATCAATGCAAAGGTCGCCTCACTTACAACCAAATATCCGGAAGTATTCAAATCTGGACTCGGGCTTTGCAAAAAGATGAAAGTTCCAATTCATCTCCACCCTGACAGCAAACCAGTTTTCTTCAAGCCAAGAGAAGTTCCTTTTTCAAAACGCCAAGCAGTCCAGGACGAGCTAAAAAGGCTGGTCTCAGAAGGTGTTTTAGAACATATAGACTTCAGCGATTATGCTGCTCCCATAGTTGCTGTCTCCAAACCTAACGGGAAAGTGCGCATTTGCGGAGATTTCAAAAAGTTGAACCAACAAATATCAATTGATCAACACCCTTTGCCAAAATTGAGTGATTTGATGGAAAAGCTACAGGGTGGACAATACTTTTCCAAGATTGACTTAGCTGATGCCTATCTGCAGTTGGAACTAGATGCAGAAGCAAAGAAACTGTGTGTAATCAACACTTCACTTGGCTTATTTCGTTACAATCGAATGTGTTTTGGAGTTGCATCTAGTCCAGCACAATTTCAGAGGTGTATGGACACGATGATTGCTGATTTACCTGGAGTAGCATCCTATTTAGATGACTTGATTATCACCGGACAGACAGAAAATGAGCACTGGAGAAATCTAGAGAGACTTCTGGCTCGCCTTCAGGATTATGGTTTTCGCATCCGGCAAGAGAAATGTGAGTTCTTCAAGCAATCTGTTGAATATTTAGGTCATGTAATCGACAAAGATGGCAAAACACCATCCAAATCTGCTATAGAAGCAGTCGAACAACTTCCACAACCAGAAAACATCCAGCAGTTACAGGCATTTTTGGGCAAAATAAACTATTATGGCCATTTCATACCAGATTTAGCCGAAAAAGCTGCACCATTGTATCAGTTCTTGCGCAAAAATGCCAAGTTCATCTGGACAAAAGATTGTCACCACGCATTCCAAACACTAAAAGACAGTGTAATTAAGGCCACAAAACTTACCCACTACAACCCTGAGAAATCTCTTGTTCTTGCTACCGATGCCTCCAACTACGGTATTGGTGCTGTGCTCATGCAAGTCGAGAATGGAATTGAACGTCCATTAGCTCATGCCTCCAAAACGCTTGATGATCATCAACGGAATTATTCTCAAATTGAAAAAGAGGCATTGTCAATCATCTATGGTGTGACCAAATACAGGCAATACCTGTATGGTAGAAAATTTACGCTAGTCACAGACCACAAACCATTGGTTTCGATGTTTTCACCAGACAAAGCCATTCCTGTGTTAACAGCACAACGACTGCAGAGATGGGCTTTGAAGCTTATGGCCTATCAGTATGAAATAAAGTTTAAACCGACACAGAAACATGGTAATGCAGATGGACTTTCCAGATTACCGATGGGGACTGATTCTATTTTCGATGGCCAGGAGAGAAGTGACAGTGCTGAGGTTTCGTTTGCAATTCAAGAGGAGTTACAAGAATGCCCAATCGATGCACAGGTCATTCGAGAACAAATCTCGTTAGATGCTGAACTTTGCCAAGTGAAAGAGTATATTGTCAATGGCACCTGGCCAAACCGCTTACCAAAATGTTCTGAACACCTGAGGTCTTACTGGAACATGAAGGACTCACTGTTTGTCCATGATGATGTCATCATGATTCAACGTGACAGTTGTGCTAGAGTGGTAATACCTTACAAGTTTCGTGACAGAGTTCTAGATCTTCTTCACACATCACACTGGGGGATCGTTCGTATGAAACAACTTGCTCGACGATACGCTTGGTGGCCGAAAATTAATGATGACATTGAAAACACAGTAAAAGTTTGTGAGCCATGCAGACTTTCCGCTAATGACCCTGTGAAGTCCTTTCAGAGCTGGCCGATCACGCAAAAACCCTGGGAACGGATTCATGTAGATTTCGCAGGCCCTTTCAAGGGATATATGTGGCTTGTTTGTGTTGACTCCCACTCAAAATATCCATATGTGTCAATGCTTGATATTGGTAGGACCACTTCATCAGATACAGTGGCAGTTCTTCGTCAAATTTTCATTACCGAAGGCTTACCTCAAACTATAGTGTCCGACAACGGGCCACAATTTACATCCCAAGAGTTCGAGAATTTTTGTTTGAGACAAGGCATCAAACACTTGACATCTCCACCTTTTCACCCAGCATCGAATGGTGAAGCAGAAAGATTTGTTCAATCGCTCAAGAGAAGCATTGAAAAGAATTGTGCGGGAGGAAGTGCCACAAAGTCAGCTCTCCAGAACTTTCTGACCACTTATCGATGTTTACCCCATCCAACTCTGAACTGGAAATCACCTGCTGAAATACTTCATGGAAGACAACCCAGAAACACTCTCACATTGCTGAATCCATTCGAAACATCTACTGAGAGTAACACAAGCCAAAAAGACGATAATGGGAAGTACAGCATAAATTCTCTTGTCTATGCCAGAAACTACAGCTCAAGCACCAAATGGTTACCTGGAAAAGTGACAGCTAAACTAGGCAACATGCTTTACTTGGTGCATACAGATAAAGGGACTTGGAAGCGACACATAAACCAGCTGCAACCCCCGATTTGATGGCTTGACTGAACCTAGTGCTTCTGCTGGTAGTGACGACATACCCACCACCTCCACTGACAATAACAATGCCGTACCGTCATACCGATACCCACAACGTACCAGAAAACGCCCAGATTATTATGACTCCTCCAAGTATTAACTTGAGCCAAATATTGGTGGGACTTAACTAAAGTGGGAGGAGTGTTACATATTACTGTGTGACTCATGTCTTGAGTTCATTACTGGTCTATAAATAGCATATCTATTTCCTGTTTATGTGTAATTTGATATAGTCATCAGTTGTTCATTGAGTTTAGTAGTGTCTAGTTGCGTGCACAT
>CALYOO010000283.1:0-22567 GCA_945261195.1 Cryptosula pallasiana
TTTCTTACCTACCTTGTATGACATTTTACATTTCATTTTATGTTCTTTATTTATGGAGGTACCTAAAGGTAGACATTGCAAAAATTGCATATCATGCAATAAATTAGGTTTCAAACTCTATATACACCAACCTCTGTGATTTCCCTTGAAGGCGGAGAAAAGCGAAGTTAAACAATTTTATTCACAACATATTTTAAAACTCAGTTAAAGTTGCATTGAGTCTATTAAAACGTTAGTGATTTTGAAGATGACGGTTCGAAACTTGCTAAAATGTATGCTTTTTTAAGCAAAATTTTGATGATTGTGCTTGTGCACATAGTTTGTATCAACTTTTTAAAACTTCGGTATTTCACTTGAGGAGAGAAGACAACTCCATAAGCGGTAAAAACCAACAAAAATTTACTCAATTTGTTCCACAAGTGTTATAGCATGAATTGAGATCACCAATTTATCGCTTTGATAAAATCAAAAAAAAAGTTTCCTCGTTTCGCTAGCACTTAGTTTTGTTTCCATTAAAACCAGTCACAGAGTTCTTTTTCTCATACAATTGTTGTGTTTATTAGTTACTAGTATTTTACTTTGGTAGATTTTGAGGATCTGTCGATGACCTGGAATATTCGATGGGAAGAAGTTGAGACCACAACAGTTGTACCTAGCTCTGGTGATACAAGTACATCCCTTGCGCCAGTCATTATTGCTGTATTTGTTGGCTTGTTCATTATTGTGGCTGGTGTGTCAGTGACTGTTTACTGCGCTAGACAACAATCTTCAGGTAAATATAGTGAAGTAGCTTGTTTGACTTTGTTTTTTTTCGTTTGCAATTTTGTTTTAACAAATCTCAGTTTTAATGCTTCTGAGTTTACTTGAAAAACCGGTTTCCTTGCCATTTTTACATGAAAAACACACACTTCTCTCACCATCTTTGATGTGTGTGCACTTTAGTATGAATAGAGCCTTACTGCTGGTTATCTAACTAACTTGGTTAGCATCGTTTTATTTTACAGCAAGTGGGGAGGCTTCAGCACCTGCCCCCAATGCTGGACAGATGACTCCTCATCAAACAGGGTTAGTATTTTGCATTTATCTGCATACACTTTCACCTGCCAATGACATATAATGTTGGGAAGATGTTATGTAATGCAGTGACTTATGGTCACAGTTTTATGTAATATTTATAAATATTATATTTATATATTATAGACTTTCTGCACCACAAACTGGTGCAACTACCACTGTATAGCTGATGTAAACAATTCATTCAAGCGTGTAAGTAAAGCAGTGGCTACACTGCACCGATGTTCTGGTGCCGATGTGCCTATACGATGGATCGTAACTATGTGCAGGTGGCTACACAGGCCAATGTACTAGAGCGCATCCGTGAGCTGCTATTGAGCTAGCCAATCATATGAAAAAGCGCAAGTTCTTGTTTGTTTCATTTCTGACAAAGAACTATTTGTTTATTTGTTTTTTTACACAAAAAAAAAAACAGAAATTGAAAAACGCATCCACTGTGATGTATGTCAGTTTTACTCACCATAAAAAAACATGACTTTTAATAACTATTTTGGTTTTAATTATCATTAATTTTTCAGAATGGTGTTATTATTCATCATTCATTTTATAGTTGTATCTGATAAAAATTTTACTTTTATCATTATACTCAGAAAAAGTTGAAATTATCAATGATCACCATTTCATGACCAATGTAAAATAAGTGCACTTGACTCAATTGTTTTCGGCAACAACTCATTACATCGAAATTATTTTGGTGCAAATAGTTGGATGAAATGGTTTTGTAAGATCAAAATTCCTTCGGATTTTGAATTAGAGATTCAATGTTGATAAAGAAATTCTACCGGAAATGTGTTGTAATTGGTTAAACTTGATCAGCTTGGGAAAACATTTCAGGTTTAACTATTAAAACGGCGCTGATGTCCCTTTGGCATCGGGCATACACTCACAAACTGGTTATGCTCATGAACAAGCCCCACGATGTGCAGATATATCGGCCACACCCATCGTAAAGCCTTCTGATTCCGAACATCGGCCTGTGTAGCCACTCCTTAACATCCATGTATTAGCTCTCTAACTTTTATTAAAATTTACATATAATTTAATGTTCTTTGTAATGTGGTTGTGCAGTTTGTTTCCCCGCTGGGTTCCTTTCTAATACTTCACCTTTTAATAGTTAACATATCAGCTACTTTCTATTTGGTTTAATTTCATGACAATATTATTTTTTAGATTGATGTTACAAGCTGACACATGCGCTCCATATGTGACATCACTTCCCCCAGCTACTACAACACCTTCAATACACACACGAGATCATACATAAATAAGTTGAAGTATCACTCATTGAGAAACAATTCAGACAGTTTGTACAATTATTTAATAACTAGTGGATATTCTACATCATATCCTACTGTTGTGTTTGTTTTATGATCTTTTGTTTGTGTGTCCTTTAATCATTTTATTTCTTCTGTTTTTGTTTGTTGTCTCAAATAAAACACATAATACAGTGTTACACTAGTGACTGCTGGTTATTGTACAGTAATGTGACAGAGTTTAACCAGAAGTTACAGTATAACAACCCTCTCCGACCTTTCACATCTGCTTGTCAATTACCACTTATCCACCGCTTACATCCGCCCCCTACATCCAGCCCTTACCTCCACCCCTTACATCCACCTGTTTATCCTTTCCATATATTCACCTTCCTGCACAAACCTTGCTTCCTTCACACTCAGACTTATAAAACCTCCACTCATTATTTCATTGCTGCACACCAGCAATGAGATATGAATCACATAAGAGAATTGTCTGCTTTTGAAGCATACCTCCCTTCACTTCTATCTATGCTTTCACTCTCTTGTTGCACTTCACTACAGTAACTTTTAAACTTTCAAACATAACTTGTACTACAGAGGGGTTTAAGTGTTAAAGTGGAGTTGCCTGTCCTTTAGTTGAGCATAGTTTATTCCTTGTACTTGTTGAGATTGTTGATCTTCTCTCCTCTAGTGTCCATCTCACCTGCTCCTTGAAATAGCTTCTCAAGATGATATACAAGGCATGCCCAAAATAGCATATCTGCTAATGTGGCTTACTACAAAACTCACTGCAGTTTTACCATCCCAAAGTCAGAGAGTTGCTTGATTGGTTCCAAAAAGGGAATCCGGGCACCATCAATAGTTAACTCGTGAGACTCACTTTTCTGTAGCTGTTGATGAGGGAAGCCTATCAAAGCTGTGTTTAGGCAGTAGATTAATGGTACAACCAATATCTATCAACAAGGTTATGCGCTTTTTTCCACCCTATTGGGTATAAAGTATCTCTTATAGCAGGGTGTATCTACTGTAGCTCTCAGCTGTACGCGTCATCACTCAAAGCAATGGCATGGCTCTCTGGGTTATACTTTAAGCTTGTGGGTGAGGGTGTCAAGACTAAAGAGGCCGGGGGTACACGTTTCCTCATGGTGGTCCACCCTGTAGGTGACCGGTTGGTAAAACAGGGGAAGATCTAGGGTTGAGGGTGTGTGAGCCGTTGGTTAGATGCCTTCTACATCTTTTGACACCTAAAACTGGTTTCAAGTAGGAAGCTCCATCTTTGGAGTTAATTTTTTCTAAGGGCGAAAGGAAGATCATTCACTTGCAAATGAGGTTAGCATCTGAACAAGAGGGGGTTTCTACTCTGTCAAGGAGGGATGAGTTTATTGCCCCTTCGAGGAGAAGAGGTAACTTTTAGGACAAAAGCATGTATCCTACCGCCTGAAAGGGTGGCTGTATCTCTCCATCGAGGAGATTGGATGGGGGGGGGGAGGGACGTTATCCTAATAGGAGGGAAATGAACTCTATTCCTTTTATCAAGAAGGGGGATTGGGCAAGCTCAGGAGTTTTTGATAATTTTTTTAGTTCTGGGGCATATCTCATTAGCGCCAGGGTTCGATCAGCAAGAGATACAAATACTGAGGGAGGGAGTCATTTCCCAAGTGTGGTGCCTGTCATTGCGGTGGAAGAAGATTAGGGCAGCTACACTGGAAGTGGCCGAGCACCGCATCTTTAACGAGTGTGAAGGTGATGGTCTGACGGTATGGGGCGATGTGTAAGGTTATTGACCCTTGTTGCCCAAGTTGTTCTATCTTCCCCATTATTCCTTGTAACTTCTGCAAGATGGCAGACAAAGTCTCAATTTGTATGTGGGCCACTTTTTGTGAGGCTTTGGGTGGTTCTTCATTTTCTTCTTGGTATAGCTTGGGAGTTCTTTTGCCCAGATTTAGTATGCATCTGGAGGAGATCCCCACCTGCTCGGACAGCGTTAGCTGAGGCGTGTCTGTAATTCGAGCAAGTGTTGCTGCTTGCAGGGAGGGGGGGTGTTGATAGGGTTGAGGCGAGCAAATTTAGGGCCATACGTTCTCTATGGGCCAGGGGAAGGTCATCCTAGGCTACATGATACAGGCACATGATTTCACAAGTGTGGTCCTGTTAGGAGGTAACGGAAGCTTTGGATAAGTGGGCTATTTCTGTAACACCTTCCAGCCGGTTAGGTTAAACTGGGTATGTAGGGCATCGAGCGCAGTGAGGACATTTTAAATGATATTCACTTTTCCATGCTTTAGAGCCTCAATTGGTAGAGACTCTCTACAGTGTAAAAGGGCAACATGGCGAGACCAATAATTAGCATCAACAAGTTTTAGAGCGCAGTTATAAAAAGCTCTACATCCCAGGTGCCATCTAATCTGAGGGTCTGAAAGTAGTGAGAACCGGAACTGGAGTTTGAAGTACTTGATGTAGGGTGTCTGTCAACTGGTCACAAGCCCCCAGCTCTACAGTACCAACAAGTTCTCTGCCAGCATTACAAGTTCAATTAAAACGGCCTTTGGAGAGGACTGATGTGACACTCAGGAAGGGGGGTAAAGGGTAACGTAAGGAGTTGTAGGAAGTAAGATAAATGGGGAAGCCAAGTTTCAATAACTGGGGTATGGAAAGATAGCAAATTAGCCGTCTTTCACAGAGGTGTAATAAAAATAGGTATGAATCAGCTCCTTTTATACTATTGATAGCAATGAAAAATCAGGGATTAAACTTTACAGGAAGTGAAAGGAAGAAGGGGTAATAATAAGGCAGCTAATACAGTAACAGCACGCTGAATTTCACCACTGCCACTAATGTAAAGACTTTCAGAATACTGTTTGTGTACTGCATTAGGGGTAGGAAAGATGCACTGCACATTGGAAAGGTTGGGAATTGAAATCATTGCTGTAACTATATTAGCCTAGTTTGTAACACACTCGGCTTAGACTCAATTTGGACTGAACATAGACTCAACTTAGACTTGGCTTAAAAATGACCAAGACTCAACCTAGACTCAACCGACCAACTGACCATCAGATGTAATCACCCAACCAAGCGATGTAGTCAACATGTATATGTAGGGATGAAAATGTGAGCTGGGGTGGGTTCCAATGGACTAGAGTGGGAAATTCACGGGGAAGGGAGCTACAAGTACTAGCTACTGATGGTCTGGATGTGTTGGGCTGCAAGTGCTACTTACTGAGGGTCTAGATGTGTTTGGCTACAAGTACTACATACTGAGGGACTAGATGTGGGGCTCCCTGCACATGAGGCTGTCTTCAGAATCTTCGGACTTAACAACGCAGTCTTCAGATCTTCAATCTTAAGCAATGAAAAATTTTTTAGTCTTTTTGTTGAAAAAACTTATGCTAAGGACTGGTATATTTTGGTGTTATAAGACAGCTAAAAACCAAAGTTGAAAAAATAACTGAGAAGTAACGTATGGTGGCTCATAACGTTAGACGGTTTCGTTTTCAAAGCGTGTGAACGGATTTGAAATAGTCCAGACGGTTTGCAAAGCGTCTTTTACATTGAAAATAATTGGGTAATTGTAGTAAAATAGCCCAAGAAAATATGTTTAAAAACGGGCTTGTTGGCTATAATAAATTAATTGTCGGCCTCAGCAGTTGCAGAATTAATGCTATAGAACTGTATTTCCTGTCCAACAATTGTAAAATCTGCAAACCGTATAGTTGTCTTGCAAGTAATTCAGACGGTTTAGAAATGATCCAGACGATTTAGAAAATTACAAACCGTATGGACGCTTTAGAAAGAGTATGAACTATTTACAAACCGTATGAAGTATTTTGAAATAGCCTGAACTGTTTTAAAATAGTCTAAACTGCTTTGAAATGGTTGGAAAAGTTTGCAAGGCACATGGCCTTCGAACCAAAAGCGATCGTCATAACTTTATTTATAGCCTCTATATAACTTTTTCAACATAGGCGTCGATCAAAAGACATAGAGCAAGTTAGTTAACTGTATAAAAATGTTGTTGAATATAATCTCTAAAATGAATTTTTACATTTACAGTTAGGTTGTATTTATTATTCAAAATAATTTGAAACAAATAATATTTCATAAATAAAAAATACTATTTATTTATTTAGAAAAAATTCAACTGTTCAGTGTTTAGGAGAAACATTATCCATCATAAATTGACTGTAGATCTATGACCAATAGAGCGAACCAGCAAATCGGCTCGGATTTTTTAAGTTCACGAACAATTTCACAAAGCGTTCAGAAGTTTTTGCAAAAGTTCAGACCATTTCAAATTCGTTCAAACGGCTTGGAAAGCGTTCAGACGTTTTAAAACACAAAAGGCAAAACGTTCTGAGCCACCATAGTAACGGCAAAAGTTGGGCAATGTTGAAGCGAAGGCTAGTGTTATTGTTATTTTCATATTATTGTTATATTGATCTGCCAAGTTGGTTTGCAAGGAAATGTGGAAGAAGTTAGTTTAAGAGCTTTTCACTGTGGTGTGCTCAGATTTTGTGACATTAAATGATCCAATGCACATAATGTAATGCCACTAAATCTGAGCACACCGCAGTGAAGAGTTTTTGAAGTAGAAGGGGAGGGTAAAAGGGGAACAGATCAGGTGTTGCAAAATCCCTTTTGAGTTTAAAAATACTTTTTTAGTATGTTTTAGAGTGTTTTAGGCTCAAACTTGAGAATGATTCTAACTGTGGACCAGACCTGTCATCCCTCTTGAGTTTTTAGGGATCAACAAAATTTTCAAATACTAATTTTCTCTGCTCCTGAAAACTGCTGAACTACCTGAAAACTCCCGAAATTTGAATCTCCTTCTTGAAACCCCCCGCAAACTTTACTATTATTTTTCTATTGAGCAAAGAGAGTAGACTTTCAGATGGCTCAGGGTGGACATTGCTTGCACATTATTTTTCTACACGTAGCTTTAGGTTGTTCGACATAGTAGCTTTTGCCATGCATAGCAAATTTAAGTTGCATTCACCTCAGCAGTAACTCTTGGCTTTTTAAATTTATAAATCAACTAAATAATTGAATTTTGGTTTTTACGATCACCCTATCTTCTTTCTATACCCTCAAACCCAGTGGTTACGATCCAAAGCAATAATTCCAATATTATTAAATAACCTTTTTTTCCCAACAAGTATGTTGTGGACTTGTAGAAGCTAGAACTACATGACATACAATGCAGAACCAATCACCAACACCAAGATTTCAAGAGAATAAATAGTTACCATTTATTTCAATTTGTGGTTATTCTTATTAATTATTATCAATTAATTATAGGAAGTGTTGTTGATGTTGATGATTGATAAATAAAACTAAAACAAAAACAAGAATGCACAAATCATTACATGCAGCATTTTCCAATACTATATATATATATACATATAACTTATTGCTTGCTGTCATTCATAAGCCACATTTTTGTAAAAAAAATACATAACACTCAAAATGGTATATACAACAATTACTAAAAAATAATAACAATTAATTCATTTAATTATTAATAATAATAACTATCATAATAAAAAATGGTAATAATAATAATAATTAATAATAATAATAGGTAGTAGTTATCATTATTTATCAACCTTGATAATTGGAAGGGTACTGATGAAAAACTTTCAGTTGGTGAACTACAACAAGGAGATAAAAAATTCATATCTCTGTCCCAAACAACAATTTTGATTTGTATTGTATAGCTGATTAATACATAATATCAATATTAAACGACGGTGATAATTAATAAAATTCACCATAGCATTATCTTTCATAGAGTCACTATTGCCTGCACCCACTATGTCGTTGACCCCCAAAATAACCTAAGTTTTATTAAATGGTTCGAACATTAGCAGTTATCAGCCAATCAGACTTGTTTATTTCATTAGCCAGCCAATGATATCAATCAAGCCACTGTACACTCTTTCTTGCTATTGGGTAATTATGCTATAGGCCATTGCATTTGTAGTGAAAGTTATGTGTAAACAGACTAATGGGCTGATAATCTAACACCTGCTTTCAACTCACCAACCCTTAATTATGGTCAATTATGCATACACTACTCAATGCAATTATAAACTAAATCTTCATCGTCAACAATAAACGCTTGTCTTCAGTCTTAACAGTTTGATCCCTATTAGGGTGAATCGTCACGTCACACTTGAGAAACTGCAATCGTCAGTCTTCAGAAAAATACGCGGGGAGCCCCAGATGTGTTGGGCGGTTAGGAATGAGGGAAGTAGAGATTAGTCAAGCCATGAAACAGTGGAGTTAATGAGGGGGAGGTGGGGGTAAGTTTTTTGTGACGAGATGACAAGTTCAACATTGATTTTCACCACAATATTAATACATTTCATATAACATGCAACAGATAAACAAACATCAATACAACAATATTGATTGTATTAAAAAACGTGACCCACTTGTGGAAGTTTCAGCACTAGAAACACTTGTGTATGACTCATAGAGGTATACAATAATGTAATAATTATCAGAACATACATGCATGCTGCTATCAACTCCGCACTCTTTTATCTGATATTGTGCCCTCTGTAAGTCACTTCTAAAGCAAAATCACATTGTAGGAACTACCATTACCCATATTTCTGTCATTATAGAATTGTGACTTTTCACTGACCTGATCTCATACATTGCAATCAAATTGTCACCCTAACACAAATCTTCTAGAAAGAAAGCTAGTCCATTCAGTAGGTTTATTAACCAAATAAATGTGGCTAGGTTGTCAGGGTTTTAGGCGGTTCTGTAAGTTTCAGTAAGCAAACTGCAAGTAATTTTTGTTACCACCTGATACAATTGTGTGAGTGAGACAGTTTATGTTGTATGTACCAGAGATATTCACCACCATGTTACATGCGGTGATATGCACTAAGATGTAGTAATAGATTCGCTTTAGTAAGAAGAGATGAAGTAAGTTGATGAAGAGAGATAAAGTTGGCAAACCGGAACGAAGCTCATATCCAGACATCACACCAAACCTTCGTGTCTACTAAAAGTTCTATGCTGGCTGAATTGTGCTGAGTTGTGTAGATATTTTGGTGGTGATACTGAACAAGAACTTGAGATATAACGAATGAGACACATTGATTACATAGCTAATGTTAGTTTTGTCTGGATTTTATTCTTTTCAAGTGCAAATGAGAACGCAGTTTGTTGTTGTATGATATTGAGAGTGCAAATGATCATAAAGATTTTAGCACAGAATCTGTGCATTACAATAAGACCTGATTTAAATACTGACACCTTCAAACCTTAGGCAAAAGATGAAATGTTTGTTGATGCCAGCAATCATTAGCGTAAAGTTATGATCAACAGCTTTTTGTTAAAATGCATGAAAATGATAGTTTGAATATTTTGGTAATAATTACAATAATTGTAATAATTATAATATATTTCATATTTTTGCCAAATGATTTTCAGCAATTTTTATTTCTAATATAAATGTATTTAAAAGGCTTTGGACAAGTAATGTTGTGTAGATTTGATTTAATTTACTTTTTCAACTTGGAATTGTTTACAAAATTTATAGGAGTTGTCCTCTTGCCAGTAAGACACTTCTTATGGATGCAATCAGTGCTGACCTAAATGCAAATTTCTTCCCGATGACACAACAAGTCATATCAAGCTATAAAGCGAGTTTTAAAAAATTTGGCTTGTTTGCATAGAAGTAGGGCTTCCTAAATATTGGCATTGTACAGAGACTTTTGTGGTTGCCCAAAAAAATTCAAATTTTTTGAAGCTGGTTTGCTCAAGTAACCATTCTTTTTCATCTCTGGTAAAGCCGCTATAATGCACACACACCGCCTTTCACATGACAGTGTCTCGTGATCATAATAAAAAACAGCTAAAGATTTTTTTCAAAAGTATAATTTGTAGGTTTAAAATTTGTTAAACAATAAGATTAATTATGATTTTATAGTTATCTGAGATCAGAAAACCCTTGCCAAAATTATATTTGTTGTAAAAAGCATCCTGACAGACAGGTGTTAAACCTGCATGGAGCTGAGATTTTGTGCGCAAAACATATCCTGGAGCAACACTAAATCCTAAGATTACCTGGCTAACCAACAATTAACAAGCCACCAGCCGAGACAAACTCAAACCTGGTCGTCATTATGCAGAATGTGTCATCAAATTCTTAACCTGTTAACGCTACAGCTTACCAGCAGTTGGTGTGACTGGTTATGGAATATGCATCAGTGGCATGGGACTCCGCTGCCAATGCTGTCGCATCTCGTCTTGAAGCGGTTCAGAGAAGAACTGACTGCCAGATCAGCACTACCGATCTCCTAAACTAAAGCGAGTAAAACTGCCACTTCTCATAGAGTGCCCAATAGAACTGATGGGTGCAGTCCCCGCAGATACAACAAGATGTACCTTATGCAGTACCTTAGCCCTCATTAAAACACCCACCACCACTGCTGCCAAAGAGTGAAAGTTATTTAATGTAGACAGCTACCATCTCTAAAGGCTAGGCTACACAGGCCGATGTTCGACATCGAAAGGCCTTCCGATGGTCGTGCCCAACGTATATTTGGGCCTGTTCGTGAACATAACCAAGATTTTGGCCTATGCCTGATGCCGAAGGCAAATGCCGTTTGCTGATTGGTTCAAATAAATATTTTCCCAACCTCATCAAGTTCAACCATTTACATCACATTTCCGTTAGAATTAAGGTGAGCTCCTAGTAGTTGCAATAGAAGGTTTAGTAGATGTTGCTTCTCTGCTAGCCGTTGTAGAACTGGATGCTTTCTGTGTGAAAACAGTGGCTCTTACATAGGTGAAATGGCACTGATTAAACCCTATGAATCAGCATTTTTTCACGCGAAGACAACCCAATGCTTTCGCGGGAATAAATAATTTATTTTCACGTGAATGGAAACCGTTGCTTTCAAGGGAATAAAAATTTTAATTTCAAGCGAATACAAACCAATGCTTTTGCGGGAATAAATAATTTATTTTCACGCGAATGGAAACCGTTGCTTTCGCGGAAATAAAAATTTTATTTTCACGCGAATACAAACCAATGCTTTCGCGGAAAAAAATAATTTATTTTCACGCGAATGGAAACCGTTGCTTTCGCGGGAATACAAATTTTATTTTCACGCGAATACAAACCAATGCTTTCGCGGGAATAAATAATTTATTTTCACGCGAATGGAAACCGTTGCTTTCGCGGGAATAACAAATTTATTTTCACGCGAATAACAACCAATGTTTCCGCGTGAATAAACATTTTATTTTCACGCGAATGCAAACCAATATTTTCGCGGGAATAAATAATTTATTTTCACACGAATGGAAACCGTTGCTTTCGCGGGAATAAATAATTTATTTTCACACGAATGGAAACCGTTTTTTTCGCGGGAATAAATAATTTATTTTCACACGAATAACAACAAATGTTTTTGCCGGAAAAAATACTTTATTTTCACGCGAATGGAAACCGTTGCTTTCGCGGGAATAACAATTTTATTTTCACGCGAATACAAACCAATGTTTTTGGGGGAATAAATAATTTATTTTCACGCGAATGGAAACCGTTGCTTTCGCGGGAATACAAATTTTATTTTCACGCGAATACAAACCAATGGTTTCACGGGAATAAATAATTTATTTTCACGCGAATGGAAACCGTTGCTTTCGCGGGAATAACAAATTTATTTTCACGCGAATAACAACCAATGTTTCCGCGGGAATAAAGGTTTTATTTTCACGCGAATACAAACCAATGCTTTCGCGGGAATAAATAATTTATTTTCACGCGCATGGAAACCGTTGCTTTTGCGGGAATACAAATTTTATTTTCACGCGAATACAAACCAATGCTTTCGCTGGAATAAATAATTTATTTTCACGCGAATGGAAACCGTTGCTTTCGCGGGAATAACAAATTTATTTTCACGCGAATAACAACCAATGTTTCCGCGGGAATAAATATTTTATTTTCACGCGAATACAAACCAATGTTTTTGCGGGAATAAATAATTTATTTTCACGCGAATGGAAACCGTTGCTTTCGCGGGAATAAAAAACTTTATTTTCACGCGAATAAAACAGGAATATTTCACGCGAATAACACTATTCTGATAGAGTTTTCGCGTTAGTGTTTTTAATGGTTATAAGCTAAATGAGTAGGAGTGGCTTATAGTATATAAGAACAGCTCTTTCTGCATAGAAATCATTCTTTTCAGCAATAACCTCAGGAGCATCAACTACTACAATAACCTCAGGAGCATCAACTACTACAGCTGATTTCTTGGTGATAAGGTAAGAATTAATAAAAAAACTATTTTAATAGAAGTCAAAATTTAATTATTTTACAACACTGTTTAATCATCCTATACTAACACATAACTTTTTTTATTTTAGTTCATTATGAGTTCAAAGTCATATACAATAGCAGACTTCCTCCCGGAGATTTATCACAAGTATATCAAAGAAAATGTAGCCGTACAGGAAAATGCGAAATATCCATTAACATTGCAAGCTGCGTTATTCTGTATAACGCAGCATTTGCTAACTTTATCATCTTTGTACGGAGAACTACCCATACAGTAGCGACCACATACATTACACCAGAATGCTGACAATCAAGAAACATTATTACAACTAACAATTCAAAACAATTTTGAGACAGTTTTGAAAATGTCTAAAATCGTGAATATTAACCATTTTTTAAAAAAAATTATGAGAAAGGTATGGGATCAAGATCTCACTCAAAGATTAGTTAAAGCTCAATGGACTGAAGAATTAATGCTTGAGTTTAAGCCTAATATTTTACGTTATATTCAATTAATGAATGTTTATATACATCTATTGCTTCGTTTGAAGTTATGTTATGGCTTTTTCAAGAATATAAATTTTAATATATACAATCATACAATGTTTAATTTCTATTCAATATACATAAATATATATAGCTATCGAAAAATTATCAAAACTTAAATGCCATACACTCAAAATCTAGATGCCATATAAGTTCAAATTAAGTTTGAGTTATGTAAAAAAATTATCGAAACTTAAATGCCATACATTCAAAATTTAAATGCCATATAAGTTCAAATTAAGTAAAAAAATAATCAAAATTCAAATGACACTTAAATGCCACTCAAATGCCACTCAAATGCCTCTCAAATGAAATACAATATAAACTCGGCGAATTCATTCAACGCCGTAACCCATTGCCTCAACCCCGAGATCTAATCCACAAAAAAACACTTGGTAGGGAGATCTGCTCATATATTACTACTCTCAGCGCTTATGAAAAGTGCATTTTGAACAATACTATGTGACACCAAATTTTAAGATCATAGTGCCTGTTCATTGGTTGAGACAAAATCATAGTGCCTGTTCATTGGTTGAGACAAAATCATAGTGCCTGTTCATTGGTTGAGACAAAATCATAGTGATTGTTCACTGGTTGAGACAAAATCATAGTGACTGTTCACTGGTTGAGACAAAATCATAGGGCCTGTTCACTGGTTGAGACAAAATCATAGTGACTGTTCACTGGTTGAGACAAAATCATAGTGCTTGTTCACTGGTTGAGACAAAATCATAGTGCCTGTTCACTGGTTGAGACAAAATCATAGTGCCTGTTCACTGGTTGAGACAAAATCATAGTGACTGTTCACTGGTTGAGACAAAATCATAGTGACTGTTCACTGGTTGAGACAAAATCATAGTGCCTGTTCATTGGTTGAGACAAAATCATAGTGACTGTTCATTGGTTGAGACAAAATCATAGTGACTGTTCACTGGTTGAGACAAAAGCTTTGCTCTTTCGAATAAAACTAGCTACACAGGTCGACTGAATGCAAAGGAAGCCGTAGTTTCACAGAGAAAGAAAATTCTCCAGAGTTGGAGCTCAGAAGAGTACATGCGTTGAAACACTAAGCCTTTCATCACACAAACAGACTGTCACAATGGCTGTGCTTTATGACCATGACAAAAGATACTTAGGTGACAAGTAATAATTTCCACTAATAAAGTTTCGTTGATGTTCTGACAATGATTCTTGAAACTAAAATACACAATATTATCATCAATGAGAGCTCATAAACGCAAGAGTGTACAACAATGGGCTAAACCAGTGAGAGCTCACTAAATGAATAGGAGTAAAAAGTTTTATAATTATTTTATATTCTGCTTGCAAGGTATGTACATAATAACATCTCCATGGCAACAGCCACACTTGAACCCCTAACAATAGAGGCTGCTGAAAATAAAATCAACCTAACCCTGGGAACCTTCTGACCATGAGTGAAGAAATTGACAACACAACATTGTAAAAACTTTTCTTGTATTTATGTTTTTCCCATAAAGTGACCACAAATCCTTAAATGGTACCATCGGTGGTTTGACTATATTGAGCATATTGTTCAAACAGCACCAAACACAACACATGAATTGTGTTACCTACCAACCTCATAAAACCGGCTACACTTTAGCGCTGTGCATGAAGCTCGAAAGGCTCCCAAATGTGTGTGTCTGTGAGAGTTGTGAAAGGTACATGTAATCATTACCCTCACTCATAGGTAGCGCCAATATGGCATAGACTTGTCACTACCTTACCATCAAATTTAATGAGTCAGTGTTATCACTGTATTCTCGCCGTTTTAAATTGTGACAACTTATTATGGTATAGATAAAAAATGTAGCAAATGATAACATACGCGTAATTTTTTGTTTGTTTGTAAAGAAACTAAAGTGGGCTCGCTTTAGCGACGGAGTTTCCATAAACGTTGCTGGAAATAAATAACTTCTGATAACCAACACTCATCGATGAGCCCTCAATGGCTGAGGTAGGTGTAGAACTGCCTATTTTGTGACGTCACCCATGTTACTTTGCTATCTAACAAAAATCGTCTACTTTTTGTCGCAAATAGCATTTTCGCAATAAACGGCCAGTTCAGCACCAAATTTTAAGCAACGAGTGCCCTAGGCATAAGGTTTCCGAACACACCCTTGAATTTGAACACTCTGTTGTCTGTCTAATGGAATAGAGGTTCTGATGGCCATAGCCACTCAATAATGCTTGCATTTTATTGTCAATCAGTTATTATTTTACAATAATCCTAATTAATTAAAGCAATTATTATAAGGAAGCAAAATCATATTACAGAAAAACAATTTTTGCAACTTTGCTATGCTCTCTAGAAGTTTTCTCCACCGACAAAGAGGTTGAGAAAACTCCCACTTGAAATTATAGAAGTATTTCTGTGCGCAGAACAGCGTACAAATGAAATGTGGAGTTGTAGCCACTTGTCTTCATATGGACAAGACAACTACAAATTAATCATCAGGATTCACTGCGGCTCTGTTCTTACTGCGACGCTATCATTTTTCTGGAAACCCTTCGCTCTGGATTTTTGCAGCGCGTCCTCCCTAGTCGTTAGGTGTTCAAACTCTTTTGAACAGCGTGTCCAATGGGAGATGGATTTTGATGAATGTAGCCACACAATAATGCTTGAATATTATTGTTAGTAATTACTTTGAAATAATTGCAATAAACCATGATTAGTGCCATACATGATGATGACCAGCAATAATAAAAATAATAATAAATTAATAATAATGTTAAATGTCTGGCAACTTGCTGCTTGATTGCTCATCATTGATTTAATTTTATTTATAGTAATATTTGTGATTTATTTTTCTGTTTATTTTGTCAAACTATATCTCAAATGATGGTTGTTTTTATTTAATTATTATTCTTGTAACTATTAATTAGTTGATAAATTATTATCATTACTTATTTATTATTATCATTTATTATTATTATTATTGTTCATGATGATGGTGAAAAAATAGTTATTAATAATATTATATATTTATCATAACTATATATATTATTATAAATGCATATATTAATCTATTAATAATATGACAGCTACTTGAAATCCTTGTAGCTGAATCTTGTAATAAGACCAGGAGCTGCGAGTAGATGCCGGAAACGGTCCTTCGCAGTATGTAGCCAGTACAAATGGATTTTCAAATCAGCCTCGAGGCTTTAAAAATCATGTTACGGTGTAGAATCATATCTTGCCGTCACAATAGTGGTAAACCTTTTTGTCTCTCACTGATAGTTACTGAGAAAATGAATTTTAAAAATGACTCTCTCTGCACAAAAGTTACTTTGTTTCATGTACGCGCAGAGGAGAGTTTTACGCCTCATTATTGATACATTTGAGTGAAATCCGTGATGCGTGACCAAGCATGCGGTATTAATTAGTGGCTAGTTACTGATTACTTCATTAAAAAAATTACGTTTTTATTTGGCAAGGGAATTATTAAATCTATTTTCATACCTCCAGATATAAATGATCTACAACAAGTAGTATATCAACATGTCGGTAATTTGATAGGCTAGTAATATAAAATTGACTAAAATCATGAGGGCCAACGGCGCAGTAGGAATTTTTCCGTTTACAACGTCGTTTTCAAACAATTTTTCCCTAAGCTACGGATATGTAAGAAGTCCAGTGATTAATTAATCTGCTCCGGACTAGTGTATCCTATTAAACCCTTTTAAAATTTTGTTTCTAGCAGCCTGTGGTCCTAAGTTATTGAAAATTTAGTAATTCTCGAATATTTGGAAACTGAAAAAAACCGGGTGATACAAATATTTATATGAATGCTTTTGACGCATGGCGTCATATTTCGTGATCAATTTGTAGACGCTACAGTATGAGTATACGATGTAAATCTGAATCTACAATGGTTATTAATTATAGTACTAACCATTGTATTTTATTTATCTAGTAGTCAGTTATCAGTTTACACCACGTAGTAATATCAGTGTCTGGCAGTATCAGATCAGTAATATAATAATAGTATCGGTAGTGAAAGAAGTTTTTTCAAAGTGTTTCAAATTTTTTTTCTTAAATAGTTTCACTGGGTAGAACAACAATAGCTAGCTTGTGGATAAAATGAGACCAAATTTTCTATTGTCACCTCAGTAGTTAACTGTTTAAACAAGTTTTACCAAATGTACTTTTAGGTAAAAAAATACATAGTGAATCTCATCTCCAGGCAATTAATGCTGACTCATGCATACATATATATATAAAGTATATATATAAATTTATACATAATGTATATATATATAGATATCATGCTTGCGCCTCAATGATTAGACATATGCATGTAACATTTATAAATGCTTTACATTCGCTGTATAACATTATTATGTAGAAGTAGCTGGATTACACAGGAAACAACTAGTACTGTATCTCAGTTGATATAGACAGGTGTCATCATCAGAAATATTCTAATTAATGATACTAATCATAAATGATATAATAATATATTTCAATAATTAATCAATTATTAAAGCTAATGGTTATTAATGGCATTGCATTTTGCTATATCATATTTATTACCACTCACAGTTATCGTTCAATGATATTTTTTTTCGGGAATAACAGATATAATATTAGATTAATTATGAACCAAAATAAATTAAAATGAAAGCACCAATGATGACAAATAAATAGCCACGATACTAATGACTACTAACCATTATTAACCATAGCGTTTGTGGAAATCCCATTATTTACTTGAAAAATGCAGCGCACATGATAAGCCCGCGATGCGTTTGTAATGATTGTGGTTAGGCTAATTCACAAATGGCTAGGATAAAAAATTATTTTAGTCGGGGGCGTCTTTGAAAAACCTTCCTATTATCAAAATACATTGAACACACTACAATAATTATACCCTGCTCAACTCCTAACCCCACAGTCTATTTTATAGTGCTATAACAATATGCCGATGCCCATCAGGGACTCAGTGGGTTTTTGATAGAAAAGTCGAAAATATGAAGGCATTTTCTCAAGTCTATGATTAAAATGAGAAAAAGGTTCACAGTCCCATCCACCCGCGGTAAACTTCTCTAACTATAGCAATTGAATTTGTGTCTCTGTGAGCTTTAGTTTGAAAGATATGAAAAAAACCCTATTTTTTTAATTTTGAAAAATTCACGGATTTCAGGCACAAGTTTTTTTTGCAAATGCTTTTGCTCATATCACGCGGCGACCGTGAGGGTTTTCTAACTATCTGAATAGTAATAATAATAATAATAGCTAATAATAAGTAAATAGATCGGTAATAATAATTGAAATATTATTAATTAATAAAAATATCTGGGCTATCACGCTGCATGATAACAATTATAATGATTGTAATAATAATAATAATTATTAATCAATATTTATTGATGACTGTAATGTAATAGTGATAATAATAGCAACAAAAATTACAGTCGAGTGAGTAATAGTAATGATAATGAATGGTTAATGGAAATCAGCTACAGCAGACTCAGTAGTACTTGTTGTTTGTTGCTCTTGTAATTGTTCACAGTCGACTAATAAGTAATGTTATATATTTAGTATGTAAACTTCCCCGAACACACCAAACTAGCCAAACGGCTGAACAAACAAACTATAATATTAGTCATGGTGGCGCTGATTTCAAAGCGTTTCATTTAGGTTGTGAATAAAGTAGAAGTGATAATTCTATATATATATTGGTTGTTATCATTTTTTTATAATATTGCTGTTTTTGCTTAGTATCAGAGTGTTAAGCTACATTTACACTAGGCGTCTCCGACTCTATTGATTGTCGCAGACGCATGTTGCCTTTACACTGCTGCGACACCCTTAATTTTTGAGTTTTGCGACTTTAGAGTTGCCCAACCATCTTAGCTAAAATAATTTATTCTGTTCCTGCTCACGCAGTTGGATTGATTAGTTGTGATTTGATTATTACCAGTTTTCTACCAGGCAATAGTTCTCTATGTTTTTTGTGGATTTTTTATTTATCTATAATATGAAATTTTAACTTATCTATAAATAATAATACCACTTACTGAAATTAAATAATAATTTGAAGAAATTTTAGGTTCTTTTGGTGTTTGCATCCAAAATAATAATGATAACTACTCCGAATATGAATTATTTATTGTTGTTGAACATACATAGTTTTATTCTTTTGATAGGAAAAATAATGAACACACATGTCAACAAAACGGTAATAATTAATTATTTAATAGTAACCTTACGATCTTATAACAATCATTGTTCACGTTATATCGGGGCTAGAGTAAATAAAATATTGAAGCCAATATACGGAGCAACTCAATTGGTGAACTGTGTCACGTGGCTATGAAGACGTTGCGACTTGTCGCTCAAACCCAACACTATTGGGTTGCTGCGTTTCAGCCTCCGACAACCCTGCATCTCCACCGGAACAACGCCAGTCTCCAGCGCCAAGACGCAACCGGCAAACCTCCAAGGAATCGGAGTTGCCTAGTGTAAACGCGGCTTTAGCAAAGCGATTGTAGCAGTATTATATCATAATTTTTATTTGGCTACAGATGATCTACGTATGTCACTATAGAGAACATGATATTTGTGCGAGGTGGCAGTTTCACTACAATAAATAAGTTCATAGCAATAATTATCATTTTAATAATTATAAATATGATCATGTGCAGCATTAGCAATATTATATATAGATTGATCATGATGGAAATGTGAAAGCAGGTTTGTGTTGTTTAATGATTGAACAAAACCTTTCTCGTATTAGTTATATATGGGGTCTTCTCTATTTCAATGGTGTCCCGGATGATCTGCTTTGAAAATAAGGTCGCCAGTAATGGTAAGATGACGATCATTATTTGAAATACAAAAACAGGGCATTCCATTTTCCAACTGCCCGTTTTATTATTAATGGTCTTATCTTTATTCATGTTAGTTTAATGGTGATCAACATTTGCCAACAGTAATAAATAGTAAAATGGATAATAATGAATAATTTTATCATTATTTACTGGTAATAACTGTCATTTTAAACCCACTGGTTATTTTTTCTAGAGCTATGATTAAATGCTATTATTAATTATAAGTAATAGTAATAATGTCATGGCTCTTTTCATTTATTACTATTAATATTAATAATCATATCTTTATTGCGATTTAATACAATAAATAAATACTACAATAGTTGTTACGAATGGTACTAACTATTAATTATTATGGTATTTAATGAGCGCAAATTTGATGAGTCGATATTATAGTCACTAAGCTAGTTCCATAGAGTTATCTCCACCAAGAGAACATAATTCCATCGTTCGGCACTTCGGTGTGTTCGACAGATTGCACATAGCGTTATTTATTTGTATTTTGATATATAAATGTTGTTTTTCCAAATCAAATTTTTTATCAATCGATGTTGTTACTAGTAATAACCATTACTTTTATTTATTCACTGATGGCAGTAGTTTGAGATTTTTTCAAACATTAAATTTAATCAATTGTTTTGTTCAATTCTGTCACTACTAGTAGGCGTTGAACAACCTTGCATATCTACCATTGCCAATCATCATTGATTGATGTATTCGTCAGGTATCTGCTGCCAATTACTTGGTAGTTAGCAAATAGTAACTATGTCGGGAACTCCCAAAGTCGGTAGTGTTATTCATGCAGATATGGTAATTAAACCAGTGAGGCTGAAGTAAAATTCTGCCCGGCACACTATGGGACCGCAACAGGTCATACTGAAAAAAGCAAACTTATAGAAATTAACTTGCCCCCCCCCCTCATTCACCACTTTTATAGTAGTATGTAGGGAGAGGTTTCCGCAGTACCTGACTTGCAGTCACTGTAACTTCGTATAAATAATAGACCTGCCCTGCTCAACTGGTATCAGTGCAGTAACTTCTATGCGACACGACTTTTATAGCTGTCACACAGTGTAGTGGTTGCAGAGGCGTCTTCAGCTACGTTTTCTCAATTATGTTATATTCAGCAAAACTAAAATGTAAACTTTTCCGGCTGAACTAGTGTATGTATAGTTCCTGAGTCGTAGGCTTAATAAGTACCACATGGTGAAGTGGGTGTGAATGCCTACTGTTAACGACAGGACATGAAGGAATCTCTAAAGCGTAGTGTGCAACTTTGTTTATGATCAGCTCTGCACAAGTACTTAAACTTGAAATTTGTATAAAAATCTGTTTCTGATGGTCCGAGAATTAATTGGTCAATGGGGTCCTGGAAGTTTTATAGGTGGCGCTAGTGATGGAGACGCCGGAAGCCCGCTCGTCACGACCCACACTATTGAAAGAAAGTCAAATTGTTGTAACAAGATATTCAGTTTTCCCCATTATTGGCAATAAGTAGGTATGGTGTGTATAATTACGATGATGCGCTGTCAACATAAATTATAACTGCACATCGCCAGTGTGGAAGCAAGCCACACTAATTCACCAAGGATACACCCTCATCAGTTTACATTGGCAAGCTCAATCATACCCGAAATACGAAACTATGGCTTTACCCATGAGCGTAATATTCAATTAGTTTCTTTCAAGTAAATAACCAAAATCATTTCAAGAAAGACTTTTCAAAGCTATTTTTATCTCTTTAGCTGTCTCGACAACATCATGTTTGTCATATAAGCTGCTTGGAATGTGTCAATGCGGGATAAGAGTCAAGCAAGTCATGATTCATAAAGAAAAGTTGAACCATGGATTATGCTAATTCTGGTCACATTCTAAAGAGAAGCTACTGTGCGGGGACCCCATTACATCGCGTATTATAAACCAATTTCTGTCACAGAACTCCAAAAACAAACCAGTTATTGAAGTGGAAAAACCCGTCTGACAATATAAGTAAATAAAATGCTATTTTGATGTGTTTTTTTTTCACAATTGACTGAAGATCTCACTAAACTTGACATAATTAAACGTTGAGGCATTTTTTGTATACGGTCATAAAAATAGTTATCTGAAAGACATTTTCGGAAGGTTTTTCTTCAAACGTTCATCAAACAGAGTTTGACAGACATCAATGAAATATTTTTATCAGAAAGTCAAAGAAAAGTGACTTGTTGAAGGTTTTGGATATGGGTCTGTTTATTTGAATTAGTACACATGGGAAAAAATAATGACAAAATTAGGGTTCCTTTAAATAAAATGAAAATTGTGTCAGCTGGAAATTTGGACATGGCGAATCAGAATATCACTAAATGAAATACCTGTCATGACCTTTACCTGACCTTTGACCTCCAAAGGTCAATATTGTGGTAAAATTCAGTTTCTTCCAAATTTTGTGAAAACTGGTATTCAGACCAACTCCAGTGTCCTGAGTTCAAATATGAAGACGCAAATTGACTCCGGCCGCCCCAGATGACCTTTGACC
>CALYOO010000283.1:22767-45231 GCA_945261195.1 Cryptosula pallasiana
TAGCTCTAAATGTTTTCTAGTTCATTCGTGCACCAATGAGGGCTTTATTTTCGGTTGCATTAAAAATACTTATTGTTTCACACAAAAAAATTTCCGAAATTTTTGGTAATCTGTGCAGCCCAGTGCTAGATTGTTGTTGCAGTGTTCCAACACTTTTTTTGCATATTTTTGCTTCAAATTTTGCTAGTCTTATCAAAATTTTGTCCTCTTTTCAGCTGTGCTATCAGTTTTAGGTTGAGTGTGTTATTTTTTTTGTTACTGGTTGATCTGTTGTGGTCATTACTAAAAAATGGTCTCGAAACTAAAAAAAAATAATAAAAACAGTTTAGACTGGTGGAATCAATATGTTATTAATTCTACTCAGAGAAGAAGGAATGCTGATTCATATGAGCATAAATTTGTTACCATATTATGTATAAATCACTTTCAATAAAATTTTTTAAAATTGAACTTTTTTGAAAAAAGCGGGTGCCAGATGACCTCAGTAATTGGTGGAAAGCGATTGAAAATCAAAAGAGTTTTAAAGGCCTCTGCCATAACAACAATGTATTTCGCAAAAACAACTTGATAATCTCTGTGTATACATCAAGAGACCATTCAATATGACTTGATTGTTTTACAGCCGGCTTATCTTTATTAGACCTTTGCAAGGTGACTAGCGGCTTTTTCAACAAAGACGCAGTACTTCCGAACAACAATACAAAAATAAGCAAATGCAGCTGTGGTTTGCATGAGAGTTTTGTGTCAAGTCTTTTCTCCTTGCTCATCATACTAGCATCCGCGCTCAAAACTACTTATAAATTTTGTTTTAGTTCACTCATCAAACTTTTCATGTATCTTTAAAACCTAACTTTCTCTTAAAACTTTGGAACACAGTTTCCTTGGCACATTTCAAAACTACAGCATAAAAAGTATATATCGACGTGTAAGACATTTGATGCTTGTTTCTTGTCTGCCAAGTGAGGATGAGCTTCTGTAGTTAGTTTTTGCATTGATGTTGTTGCTGAACCTTCACTTTTCAGAACCACTATAAAAAACTGATGCCCAACTATCAATCGAGAGAACTAAGTAATGGCATGGAGTGAAAAAGGGCACTTTTTTACCTTAGGATAATCATTATTTTTTTATGAATGAAGTAAAAGGATGACCCGAAAAAATATCAAGCAAAGATTCTATCATCTATAGACTATTTTTACTTGAAACCGAGATTAATGACCCAATAGCTTCGATTACGCAAAAGAGTTTGACCGTTTTTGTTGATTTCCAAAAAAGATGACTTATAAATAGCCGAAAAGGCTTGACATCACATTTAACTAGACCAAGACGTATTTTTGGGAGCTGCTGCAGAACAGTTTATTAAATGAATTTGTAGCTTGTAGCAGACATAAATGAGGACACATAGTCGGGAAAATATATTTCATGTAATTCACATCCATAATTCTAGTACGATTGCTATCAGCACTGATATGCATCTGAGTGTGGCCAATTGGTATATGTAACATAATTATTGAACTTTTCTATTCCCATCATGCATTTATGTTGCTAGATTCAACCAAGGTGTCAAAATCACAAAGCGTTCTGTATCGAGAGCGATGCGTTAGAATAACTTGTGTGAGTATTGTTTTCGGTCAAGTCAACCTCATCAGGAACATTGCATAAAAATCAGCAGCCATTAGCAACTGTTGATTCTTATGATATCAATTGTAATGCTCATAAACGTTTAACAATCCTTTATAGACGAGGAAAAGAAATCGCCCCCTTTAAAGATCAAAGAAAACGAAGAAATGATTAAATGCACCGAGTAATTAACCTTTCTGTGCTACTGCAGTTAGCATCATTTTTGTCGTTTTCTTCATTGATTTGCTATGATTTTTATGATGATAAATCAAGGAACGTTATTGTCCAATTCATTTTGTAACAACATAAAAACTCATTGCTTTTGAAATGGCAAACTGTTTGTCCACTTACGCATTCCATATAAAGTATTTACTCGTACACCTAGGTTAACACTGCGACTAACAAACTGCCAAATCATCCAGCAAGAACAGTTTTTTTTGTTGGAACATGGCAAAGTTGAAGTTTTCTGGTAAACATTATGTTGCTTCATTTACTGCTAACTAATTTTTATTCATTGTATCAGGTATTAAGGCTACTGGATATAAGATGTTATGTTTCCCGTCTACTTGAAAATAATGACAATCCATATTTAGTTACTGCATTGATAAATGAATTATTTCAGGAACCAGAGTTAGTTCAGGGCTTAATTTCATTCATGAGTAAAATCCACCTAAAATATCTAGTAAATATAGCACCCATAAGCACATATGTTTGACAAACAGAAGTGCAAGAACGGTGGCAATTATTTTTCATCATTCAAATGTGCTTCAGTCCATGTATACAGACAGTAGTCATTTACTGTTCTGTCATTGTTGTGATAGACTTTGTTTGTGTACATCTATCATTTCTACTCTAATGGAGTTGAAGTAAAAGGATGTAAGAACTGTGGGAGCAATAGATGATTATGTGATCCACAAGTGTGAATAATCGTGTCAATTAGAGCTCGTGCTCTTTAATCTTCATTTAATTTTTGTCGTTGAGACTTCTAAAGAGTCCGTGCTAGCAGGGTTAGCCATCAAAGACAGCTATCCAAGTAAAGATAACATGTACAATGCCCTAGATGACCTTAATTCATCCTTGATTGCACAGATGTCAATAGATGACTTGGAGAAAAACCATATCTCAGTTAATAATTGGGCATGAGCTCTAGCATGTTCTTTCTAGAACTACAAGCAAAATTTTCTTCCAGTCATATTGATCTCTTTGTGAACTGTTATAAGGCGTACTTTCACTGACATTTTTATAAAATCACTTAGGCTCTATAACACCCAGGAGCATGTCGGGTCATCCATAATGTAAGCCTGTTTGGTGGCCATTTGGATTAGTATTTCAGTCTCCTTATCGTAAAATAGGTGAACAAATTGTTCTGTGATTGTCCATTGAAATCACTCTTTCCATCTCAGTTTGGGAAGGACCTGTCGCTTTGTTCAACGGCTTTCTGTGTTTGTAGGCGAGTGACATGAAATGTTCTCTAAAGGGAAGTTGCATGAGATTCCTCTATTCGTTTTGAATTGGCGAGTTTCTGGAGAGCAGGTAAACCGTTGTCGTCTTATAAGCATTTTCCTATCGCATACAATCATTTGCTATATTTCCCAGTAATTGATGCAGTAGTTTTTCAATATAATTAGTTTTGCTATTAGTTATTAACCAACTTAGTGTTGCATGATCATGTTGCATGTTCGCATTTTGCTCAGTACTCAGTGATGGAGTTGACACTGGAGGAACTTCAGCTACTCTGACTATTGCACTGAAGACAGCAGTTATTATACAGCTGCTGGCTCTCCTATCAGCAAATGCATGTATTTTTGAAAATACGTTTCAATGGTGATAAAAAGGTTGGTTGAAGCAAAAGATCCACTAGAAGCTTCTGAAGCATCAAAAAGACTACTCTTTTTCAACATGATAACCAAAAGCCCTTTTTATGTTTTTAAATGGTCTGGTATGAAATCAGTTTGATAGGAACATATCCAAAACCGTTAACAAGTCACCTTTCTTTGACTTTCTGATAAAAATATTTCATTGATGTCTGTCAAACTCTGTTTGATGAACGTTTGAAGAAAAACTTTCCGAAAATGTCTTTCAGATAACTATTTTTATGACCGTATACAAAAAATGCCTCAACGTTTTATTATACCAAGTTTAGTGAGATCTTCAGTCAAATGTGAAAAAAAACACATTAAAATAGCATTTTATTTACTTATATTGTCAGACGGGTTTTTCCACTTCAATAACTGGTTTGTTTTTGGAGTTCTGTGACAGAAATTGGTTTATAATACGCGATGTAATGGGGTCCCCGCACAGTAGCTTCTCTTTAGAATGTGACCAGAATTAGCATGATCCATGGTTTAACTTTTTTTTATAAATCATGACTTGCTTGACTCTTATCCCGCATTGACACATTCCAAGCAGCTGATATGACAAACATGATGTTGTCGAGACAGCTAAAGAGATAAAAATAGCTTTGAAAAGTCTTTCTTGAAATGATTTTGGTTATTTACTTGAAAGAAATTAATTGAATATTACGCTCATGGGTAAAGCCATAGTTTCGTACTTCGGGTATGATTGAGCTTGCCAATGTAAACTGATGAGGGTGTATCCTTGGTGAATTAGTGTGGCTTGCTTCCACACTGGCGATGTGCAGTTATAATTTATGTTGACAGCGCATCATCGTAATTATACACGCCATACCTACCTATTGCCAATAATGGGAAAAACTGAATATCTTGTTACAACAATTTGACTTTCTTTCAATAGTGTGGGTCGTGACGAGCGGGCTTCCGGCGTCTCCATCACTAGCGCCACCTATAAAACTTCCAGGACCCCATTGACCAATTAATTCTCGGACCATCAGAAACAGATTTTTATACAAATTTCAAGTTTAACTACTTGTGCAGAGCTGATCATAAACAAAGTTGCACACTACGCTTTAGAGATTCCTTCATGCCCTGTCATTAACAGTAGGCATTCGCACCCACTTCACCATGTGGTACTTATTAAGCCTACGACTCAGGAACTATACATACACTAGTTCAGCCGGAAAAGTTTACATTTTAGTTTTGCTGAATATAACATAATTGAGAAAACGTAGCTGAAGACGCCTCTGCAACCACTACACTGTGTGACAGCTATAAAAGTCGTGTCGCATAGAAGTTACTGCACTGATACCAGTTGAGCAGGGCAGGTCTATTATTTATACGAAGTTACAGTGACTGCAAGTCAGGTACTGAGGAAACCTCTCCCTACATACTACTATAAAAGTGGTGAATGAGGGGGGGGGGCAAGTTAATTTCTATAAGTTTGCTTTTTTCAGTATGACCTGTTGCGGTCCCATAGTGTGCCGGGCAGAATTTTACTTCAGCCTCACTGGTTTAATTACCATATCTGCATGAATAACACTACCGACTTTGGGAGTTCCCAACATAGTTACCATTTGCTAACTACCAAGTAATTGGCGGCAGATACCTGACGAATACATCAATCAATGATGATTGGCAATGGTAGATATGCAAGGTTGTTCAACGCCTACTAGTAGTGACAGAATTGAACAAAACAATTGATTAAATTTAATGTTTGAAAAAATCTCAAACTACTACCATCTGTGAATAAATAAAAGTAATGGTTACTACTAGTAACAACATCGATTGATAAAAAATTTGATTTGGAAAAACAACATTTATATATCAAAATACAAATAAATAACGCTATGTACAATCTGCCGAGCACACCGAACTGCCGAACGATGGAATTATGTTCTTTGGTGGAGATAACTCTATGGAACTAGCTTAGTGACTATAATATCGACTCATCAAATTTGTGCTCATTAAATACCATAATAATTAATAGTTAGTACCATTCGTAACAACTATTGTAGTATTTATTTATTGTATTAAATCGCAATAAAGATATGATTATTAATAGTAACAAATGAAAAGAGCCATGACATTATTACTATTACTTATAATTAATAATAGCATTTAATCATAGCTCTAGAAAAAATAACCAGTGGGTTTAAAATGACTGTTATTAGCAGTAAATAATGATAGAATTATTCATTATTATCCATTTTACTATTTATTACTATTGGCAAATGTTGATCACCATTGAACTAACATGAATAAAGATAAGACCATTAATAATAAAAGGGGCAGTTGGAAAATGGAATGCCCTGTTTTTGTATTTCAAATAATGATCGTCATCTTACCATTACTGGCGACGTTATTTTCAAAGCAGATCATCCGGGACACCATTGAAATAGAGAAGACCCCATATATAACTAATACGAGAAAGTTTTTGTTCAATCATTAAACAACACAAACCTGCTTTCACATTTCCATCATGATCAATCTATATATAATATTGCTAATGCTGCACATGATCATATTTATAATTATTAAAATGATAATTATTGTTATGAACTAATTTATTGTAGTGAAACTGCCACCTCGCACAAATATCATGTTCTCTATAGTGACATACGTAGATCATTATATCAGCTGTAGCCAAATAAAAATTATGATATAATACTGCTGCAATCGCTTTGCTAAAGCCGCGTTTACACTAGGCAACTCCGATTCCTTGGAAGTTTGCCGGTTGCGTCTTGGCGCTGGAGACTGGCGTTGTTCGGGTGGAGATGCAGGGTTGTCGGAGGCTGAAACGGAGCAACCCAATAGTGTTGGGTTTGAGCGACAAGTCGCAACGTCCTCATAGCCACGTGACACAGTTCACCAATTGAGTTGCTCCGTATATTGGCTTCAATATTTTATTTATTCTAGCCCCAATATAACGTGAACAATGATTGTTATAAGATCGTAAGGTTACTATTAAATAATTAATTATTACCGTTTTGTTGACATGTGTGTTTATTATTTTTCCTATCAAAAGAATCAAACTATTTATGTTCAACAACAATAAATAATTCATATTCGGAGTAGTTATCATTATTATTTTGGATGCAAACACCAAAAGAACCTTAAATTTTCTTCAAATTATTATTTAATTTCAGTAAGTGGTATTATTATTTATAGATAAGTTAAAATTTCGTAATATAGATAAATAAAAAATCCACAAGACACATAGAGAACTACTGCCTGGTAGAAAACTGGTAATAATTAAATCACAACTCATCAATAAAACTGCGTGAGCAGGAACGCAATAAATTATTTTAGCTAAGATGGTTGGGCAACTCCGAAGTCGCAAAACTCAAAAATTAAGGGTGTCGCAGCAGTGTAAATGCAACATGCGTCTGCGACTGCGACAATCAATAGAGTCGGAGACGCCTAGTGTAAACGTAGCTTAACTGTGTGATACTAAGCAAAAACAGAAATATTATTAAAAAAAAATGATAATAACCAATATATATAGAATTATCGCTTCTACTTTATTCACAACCAAAATGAAATGCTTTGAAATCAGCGCCACCATGACTAATATTATAATTTGTTTGTTCAGCCGTTTGGCTAGTTTGGTGTGTTCGGGGAATTGTACATGCCAAATATATAGCATTATTTATTAGTCGACTGTGAACAATTACAAGAGCAACAAACAACAAGTACTACTGACTCTGCTGTAGCTGATTTCCATTAATCATTCATTATCATTACTATTACTCACTCGACTGTAATTTTTGTTGCTATTATTATCACTATTACATTACAGTCATCAATAAATATTGATTAATAATTATTATTATTATTACAATCATTATAATTGTTATCATGCAGCGTGATAGCCCAGATATTATTATTAATTAATAATATTTCAATTATTATTACCGATCTATTTACTTATTATTAGCTATTATTATTATTATCACTATTCAGATAGTTAGAAAACTCTCACGGTCGCCGCGTGATATGAGCAAAAGCATTTGCAAAAAAACTTGTGCCCGAAATCCGTGAATTTTTCAAAATTAAAAAAATAGGGTTTTTTTTCATATCTTTCAAACTAAAGCTCACAGAGACACAAATTCAATTGCTATAGTTAGAGAAGTTTACCGCGCGTGGATGTGACTATGAACTTTTTTCTCATTTTAATCATAGACTTGAGAAAATGCCTTCATATTTTCGACTTTTTTATCAAAAACCCACTGAGTCCCTGATGGGCATCGGAATATTGTTATAGCACTATAAAATAGACTGTAGGGTTAGGAGTTGAGCAGGGTATAATTATTGTAGTGTGTTCAATGTATTTTGATAATAGGAAGGTTTTTCAAAGACGCCCTCGACTAAAATAATTTTTTATCCTAGCCATTTGTGAATTAGCCTAACCACAATCATTACAAATGCATCGCGGGCTTATCATGTGCGCTGCATTTTTCAAGTAAATAATGGGATTTCCACAAACGGTATGGTTAATAATGGTTAGTAGTCATTAGTATCGTGGCTATTTATTTGTCATCATTGGTGCTTTCATTTTAATTTATTTTGGTTCATAATTAATCTAATATTATATCTGTTATTCTCGAAAAAAATATCATTGAACGATAACTGCGAGTGGTAATAATTATGATATAGCAAAATGCAATGCCATTAATAATCATTAGCTTTAATAATTGATTAATTATTGAAATATATTATTATATCATTTATGATTAGTATCATTAATTAGAATATTTCTGATGATGACACCTGCCTATATCAACTGAGATACAGTACTTGTTGTTTCCTGTGTAATCCAGCTACTTCTACATAATAATGTTATACAGCGAATGCAAAGCATTTATAATTGTTACATGCATATGTCTAATCATTGAGGCGCAAGCATGATATCTATATATATACATTATGTATAAATTTATATATATACTTTATATATATATGTATGCGTGAGTCAGCATTAATTGCCTGGAGATGAGATTCACTATGTATTTTTTTACCTAAAAGTACATTTGGTAAAACTTATTTAAACAGTTAACTACTGAGGTGACAATAGAAAATTTGGTCTCATTTTGTCCACAAGCTAGCTATTGTTGTTCTACCCAGTAAAACTATTTAAAAAAAAAAATTCGAAACACTTTGAAAAAACTTCTTTCACTACCGATACTATTATTATATTACTGATCTGATACTGCCAGACACTGATATTACTACGTGGTGTAAACTGGTAACTGACTACTAGATAAATAAAATACAATGGTTAGTACTATAATTAATAACCATTGTAGATTTAGATTTACGTCGTATACTCATACTGTAGCGTCTACAAATTGATCACGAAATATGACGCCATGCGTCAAAAGCATTGATATAAATATTTGTATCACCCGTTTTTTTTCAGTTTCCAAATATTCAAGAATTACTAAATTTTCAATAACTTAGGACCACAGGCTGCTAGAAACAAAATTTTAAAAGGGTTTAATAGGATACCCTAGTCCGGAGCAGATTAACTAATCACTGGACTTCTCACATATCTGTAGCTTCGGGAAAAATTGTTTGAAAACGACGTTGTAAACGGGAAAATTCCTACTCCGCCGTTGGCCCTCATGATTTTAGTCAATTTTATATCACTAGCCTATCAAATTACCGACATGTTGATATACTACTTGTTGTAGATCATTTATATCTGGAGGTATGAAAATAGATTTAATAATTCCCTTGCCAAATAAAAACGTAATTTTTTTAATGAAGTAATTAGTAACTAGCCACTAATTAATACCGCATGCTTAGTCACGCATCACGGATTTCACTCAAATGTATCAATAATGAGGCGTAAAACTCTCCTCTGCGCGTACATGAAACAAAGTAACTTTTGTGCAGAGAGAGTCATTTTTAAAATTCATTTTCTCAGTAACTATCAGTGAGAGACAAAAGGGTTTACCACTATTGTGACGGCAAGATATGATTCTACGCCATAACATGATTTTTAAAGTCTCTAGGCTGATTTGAAAAATCCATTTGTACTGGCTACATACTGCGAAGGACCGTTTCCGGCATCTACTCGCAGCTCCTGGTCTTATTACAAGATTCAGCTACAAGGATTTCAAGTAGCTGTCATAATATTAATAGATTAATATATGCATTTATAATAATATATATAGTTATGATAAACATATAATATTATTAATAATTATTTTTTCACCATCATCATGAACAATAATAATAATAAATAATAATAATAAATAAGTAATGATAATTTACTAACTAATTAATAGTTACAAGAATAATAATTAAATAAAAACAACCATCGTTTGAGATATAGTTTGACAAAATAAACAGAAAAAGAAATCACAAATATTACTATAAATGAAATTAAATCAATGATGAGCAATCAAGCAGCAAGTTGCCAGACATTATTATTTATTATTATTTTTATTATTGCTGGTCATCATCATCATGTATGGCACTAATCATGGTTTATTGCAATTATTTCAAAGTAATTACTAACAATAATATTCAAACATTATTGTGTGGCTACATTCATCAAAATCCATCTCCCATTGGACACGCTGTTCAAAAGAGTTTGAACACCTAACAACTAGGGAGGACGCGCTGCAAAAATCCAGAGCGAAGGGTTACCAGAAAAATGACAGCGCCGCAGTAAGAACAGAGCCGCAGTGAATCCTGATGATTAATTTGTAGTTGTCTTGTCCATATGAAGACAAGTGGCTACAACTCCACATTTCATTTGTACGCTGTTCTGCGCATAGAAATACTTCTATAATTTCAAGTGGGAGTTTTCTCAACCTCTTTGTCGGGGGAGAAAACTTCTAGAGAGTATAGCAAACTTGCAAAAATTGTTTTTCTGTAATATGATTTTGCTTCCTTATAATACTTGCTTTGATTAATTAGGATTATTATAAAATAATAACTGATTGACAATAAAATGCAAGCATTATTGAGTGGCTATGGCCATCAGAACCTCTATTCCATTAGACAGACAACAGGGTGTTCAAATTCAAGGGTGTGTTCGGAAACCTTATGCCTAGGGCACTCGTTGCTTAAAATTTAGTGCTGAACTGGCCGTTTATTGCTAAAATGCTATTTGCGACAAAAGGTAGACGATTTTTGTTAGATAGCAAAGTAACATGGGTGAGTAGTAATATATGAGCAGATCTCCCTACCAAGTGTTTTTTTGTGGATTTGATCTTGGAGTTTAGGCAATGGGTTACGACGTTGGATGGATTCGCCGAGTTTATATTGTATTTTATTTGAGGGGTATTTGAGTGGCATTTGAGTGGCATTTAAGTGGCATTTGAGTTTTGATTATTTTTTTACTTAATTTGAACTTATATGGCATATAGATTGTGAATGTATGGCATTTAAGTTTTTGATAATTTTTTACATAACTCGAACTCATATAGCATTTTGGGAGAGAGAGGAGAGAGGAGTTATATCTAGCTTGAATAAATACATTGATTAAAAATGAATCAATATATAATTATATACATTTATTACATAATAAGCAGGGGTACACCTTCCCATATAATATAGCTAGTGTCAGTAAAGACTAAGTAATACAAAGCACTAGCTTTTGTAACGATAATCAATGCAAAGTCTTTTTCTTTACATCGCATCTTAAAAAATCCTCAAATTAGCTTCTATATGGTTAAAATTTACAGTATTTGGGAAATAATTGTAATAGAAAACATTATATCTAATAAAATTTACTGTAAGTTTTATGTAGTACAAAGTACTATAACCCTTCATTTATTCACTTGAGACTACATATCATCAGCATTTTGAGATCAAGTCTATATATATATATATATACGATGAATGATTTCTTGTATTATATATATGTAGTTATAGTAACTATTCTAAAAAGAAGACTATTATGAAGGTTTTTATTTAAGCCAAAGTAGGTTCGATAGATACTCCATCAGAACACAC
This sequence comes from Cryptosula pallasiana, assembly GCA_945261195.1. Lineage (NCBI taxonomy): Eukaryota > Metazoa > Bryozoa > Gymnolaemata > Cheilostomatida > Cryptosulidae > Cryptosula > Cryptosula pallasiana. The sequence goes on from CALYOO010000283.1 coordinate 34,212, forward strand.
TCGTCTTTTAGCATAAAAATATGTGAGTCCTCGCTTTATTTGCTTGTATGTCAACATTTTTTTATCCCTTACTACAAATCCTCGATTTTTACCCATAAACGACTTTTTTGTGTTCAATACATTTAGATAACTGTCTTTGTTCAATTGATTAATTTGTTTGTTCAAACCCTTTGAGCTAAACTTGTTTCTTTTTTCTCCCCAGCAATAATAGGATTTAGAGTTAAGAGCAACAATTCCATCTCCGGTAAATTCCTCTTTAAACAATCCAGGTGTTCTTTTTCCATGCTTTAGTACTTTTTCACAACATTCTTGCATGCTCCATTCTAAACCCTTCGTTTTGATTCTTAAAAATTCATCCCTATGTTTGTCACAGTATGGTCGTGGAAACCAATCACCATATTCATTGTAAAACTCTTTTTTCATACTTGGTTTTACCAGTGTTTCTAATGTTCCGCTTAACGCCATGTATGCGCTATCTGTATCCATTTCAACATATTGGAAATCACTTCTGTCAATATATCTATAAATAAAAAGATTGTTTCGATTATTTGGAAGTTTTACTTACTTATACATGATAATAGTAGGGAATTAGGTTTTACTTACTTATCCATAAAGTCGTAGTAAAACTGTAGCATCCTCAGTTTAGCATACTGTAGCACGGAGAAGCCCAAGTGTACTGGAACATTCATAGTTAGCTGAAATGATGGTGATACTGATTAGCAAAGTAAACTTGTGGAGTATAAATTTTGAATTTCAAAATAATTGTTTTAAAACTTACTAGTTGTTTACAGGTTACGATTTCATAAAAATCATCCGCTATCTCTTCCATGGAGATAAATTTGTTTCCTCTGATACGAAATGAAGCTTTTCTGGCGCCTTCGATGAACTTGATGGTGGTATGTTTTTCTTTATCAGTGATTGTTTTTCCATAAGCAGCATTTCCTACCAACTTGCTAGTAGTAGCGAGTAATTCTTGACTAGGGTCTGCATCTCCCATTCTCCTAGCGTCTGAAACCGATGTTCCAAAAGCTTCAAAAGCTGTTTTAGGAATATATTCTATTAGCTGATAAACTTTGGTGACTTTCAATCCTTGTTTCAAGTACCATTTCAACAAAGGACTCATTAGCAATATCTTATCTCCTTACATACTTCCAACTAATGAGCGTTGAGGAGTCTTTAAAAAACCTTCGGCTTCAGCAAAAACTTTCATTTCATCGCTCAAGTGTTTTCTGGTTAACATCGTATTTTTAAAAATCGGGGGCATTTCGGAGAACTTTTCTTCCTCTTCCTCAGGAACTTCGATGTCGCATTCAACAAATCCGAAGAATTCCTCTGATTGAACTCTCTCCAACACTTCTTCTTGATTCAGCTTTTTTTCAAGTATTTTAGGGTAGAAAGAATTGTAAAATGTGTTGACAAACTTTTGTAAATTTGTATGAGTTTTTACACGATTCATCCAGTCACACTCCCAAATCGAGATTACAGTGTAACCTAATGCTCGAAGATATTCTTCATTTTCTATCGTAGTTTTAAACAGATTTGCTTTTGATTTTCTTCCACTAGTTTGAAGCTCTTGCTCTTTAGCGTTGTTATAAGAGCAGTCGTGTCCATGCCAAAAACATCCGTGGAATTGAAAGACATGACGATTTTCAACACAGAATCCATCAACTGGTAATCCTCGCTGTCCGAGAGTAACTTCTCCTCCATTGAGCTGATGTCTGATATTGATTTTTTTTGAGAACATTTGGAACTGTAACCAGCTATGAGCTATCTTGCTAAATTTTACTGGTTCAGCGACAAAGGAGTTTTCGATTTTTCTTCTTCGAGGATAGCCAGTAGGCATTGATTGCATCATACACCATAAATAGAGCGCATTTGCATCAACTCCATAGATTCTATCACAAACCTTTGCTTCTTTTCCCAACCAATGTTCTCTAATTTTAGTTAAACCTTTTTCGTGATATCTATGCATCACTAGACTTGGCCCACCAACTATGTTTTTCTTTATTAGAGGATAAAGTTCTGCATTGCAGTTGTCAATCAGACAAATTGGGAGAGTCAGACGAAACGAGTTACCAAGTTCATCAAAATCCAAGTATGTAGAGAGGTATGGAAGGGGTGGTTGAGGAGCTTTGTTAAACATCCATCGAATTGCTAATCCTGGTAAAGATATACCATCTTTTAACATATCAATCCCATGCTCTCTGTAGATCGATTTTTGTCTTTCCAACGCTTGAACAAATGGTTTTACATCCAAGTTGTTGTACCATTTTAAAAAATCCTTCATTGTCTTCATGTCGTTATCTTTCCATGCTTCTTGACAAATTATGTACTCTTCTTCACGGATGTTCTTTTGTTTTAAAGAACTGTAAAAAGCTTCTCTTGGAGGTAGATGTTCTTGATTAAGTTGTTCCAAGTCTTTCATCCATTCATAAGGAAAAAATCATTTTCCGGCTTCACATTTGTATGCTTTGAGATACATTTCATAGCTATATCCAGGAGCGATGAAGTTTGTACAATCTAAAAACAAAAAAGATCCTATTCCGATAACAGGCATCTTGGTTCCTTTTTTTATAACAAAATCAAAACCTGTGTCAGAGACATCTTTCAATTTTTGAAGCAGTTTTCCTTCCATCACATTGACATCATAAGTCTGTGAATTGAAACCTAGAATAAGGAGTTTTTTCATATAGCTGTACAAATCATCCAGAACTTTTTCAGCTCCTGTTCTTCGTCTGAAACGATTTTTTTCAAAATCACTACGAAACTTTTCTTCAGCTTCTTCCAGTCGTTGTAATTTACCTTCTATCTGTTTTATGATTTGCGAAAATTGTTTTTCCAATCGGCTATATGATTCTTCACTAATATCTTCCAATTATTCAATGAACTTTCCAACGCATTCATCATCATCCCCTTTATTGACAATACAACATGGGTTGTTGAAGCCTGGTACGTTTGAACAAATTGAAATACTTAAAAGTTTATGCTCATTCGTGTAATTGGTTGTGTCTGTATCTCAATCTTTTTCGCAATTAGGTAACAAACACTCTATGTCAAATGTTGCAAAAAATGGATAGTATCTCAAGGAATCATCTGACCGGATATCTATCCCGAATTGAATCTTCAGTTTGTCGAATATTGTAGCAGTAGGACTGTATTGCCCTCCAGAAAACTGCATAGTTGTTGCCTCTGAGATTGAACATCTGTGTCTTTTCAGATTCACCAATCTGTCATAACAAGTAGAACAGGTTGGACATCTGTAGGCTCTGACATATCCTTCCAAGTTTGTAATAAGACTGAAGTGATTGATATAAAGATCCAAATATAGATTCTACTTATAACTGGAGTTTGAATTCCAAATAACTGTTGAAGTCATATCATCATTTAAAGAAAACAGTGTTATCTTCAGTTGAAATGCCCGCTCCAAAAGCAATAAATCAGCTTCTGTTACTCCTTTCCCATCACAACTTTTAGCATTATCACCATAGATGAAACTATGATATTGTTGTTGGTACTCCTTCACCTCCTTAATTATCGGATCTTTTGCAATTCCACCGTTTTTTTTGTAGTTCTTTGTGTAATGCTAGACATCTAAAAAAACAAAGATTGTCGGTAATTCGTATTCCTTTTGTGTTTTTTAACATGGTTCGTATGTGTCTGTTGTTAATGAGGTGAGAGGGTAAATGCTCTGGTGGTGATCCAACTTTTCCCATTCCGAGTAGTTTGTAGAAATAAAACGAAATGTTTGTGATTAACATCAATCTCCAAGTCGTATTTGGTTTCCGTCTCAAGCTATTTGTACGATGATCAGTCTCCATAACATCAACAAAAAAGTCGTCAAGATCTCCTTCAGTTTCAATCAGTTTAGCTCTCAAGCTCAATTGCCTCCAAACATTTTTTAGCAATTCTAACACTCTTGAATCATGATAGTCATTTTGGTAGGTATCAGCTTGGTCTCTTGGAATCCCATCCCAAAGTCTTACATTTAAAAGTTCTATGACTTTTCCAGCTCTATGTTTCGTTTTCATAGCTCCCCAATATCTAGCTATCAAATCATCCCATTCTTCATCTTGAAAAGTTGGAGCTGTGCTATCATCAACAATACCTAGGGTTGATACTCGGGTAGGTCTTTCAAAATTTAAATCTTCCATTTCTTTTTCTTCTTGTTCTCCTCTTGTGCTTCTTCCTCTTCTTCTTCTTCTTCTTCTTCTTCTTCTTCTTCTTCTTCTTCTTCTTCTTCTTCTTCTTCTTCTTCATTTTCTATCATTGGATCATTCTCATTTTCTTCAACTATCTCCTCCACAACCGGCTCTATATCTTGAGCTATTATGCTAGTCTTTGGTGGTGAAGGCTCAGCACCAAATCCTATTTGATCGATTGTTTCATCGGGTAAACGAAAACAAATGAGATTTTCTTCTAACCATTTCCAATTAGGGGAAATTTCAGGGTTTTTTTCTTCTACATTCTCCTCTCGATAATTTAAACTTTGTCTACAATAGAAATGTTAACATATAATAGTTGTTCTATAAAACATTCACATACATTTTGTATGAAATGTAACAGAAGAAAAAATGACTTAAACACGATTATCAATTAATTTTTAAAATGGAATTAGGAAAAAAAGGCTCAAACATTATTATTAGTTAGGTTTTTAAAAATTTACTGTGTACTATGAGATGAATTCTCAACTCCCTCTTTTATATTAATTCTCTGATATTCTGAGTCCTGTCTACATTAAAGAGATAACGCATTATTTTTGCTGATTCATGAGATGACTATAAAAAAAACAGCAAAAGAAATTACTCTACTAACATTATTAATTTATGATTTTAAAAACTTACTGCTTATCAAAGGCTATTGTATTTTCAGTAGTTGCTGAAACTTGAAAAGTCGAAGGTTTGTCATGAAAAGCATTTTCAAGTTCCATCTCCATTTCAGTGTCATATTCAGCATTGCATTCATCATTCGTGTATTCATTATCAGCGTTTGAAAAACTGATATCATTTTGATTTTTCATGAGCCATTCCCATTCCTTATGTATGTCTACATCAGTATCATCCTGTTCTGTTTCCATAGCGCTATAATAACAATAAAATCATTACTTTTTAATAGAAGTGACAATAGCACATAAAAAGGTAAGTTAAATGTCTCAGCTAATAAATTTTACCTTGTGAATAAAACTCCTAGTAGTCAGTTGGTATATTATATAGTAGATGTTGAGGCTTCAGTTACTGTTGTTAGAACGAGTGATTTATTGTGTGAAAGCATTACTTTTTAAGTAGACAAAAAATTAAGTGAGATAATTAAGTCAGATAATTAAGTCTTAAGTTCAATGAAAACTTTCAAACTCACACAGAAAAACTTTTAATAGTCAGTGGATGTAGTAGTAGATGTTGCTCCTCCGATCACTGTTGAAGAACTGGATGCTTTCTGTGTGAAAACAGTGGCTCTTAAATAGGTAAAGTTGCACTTATTAAATCCTATGAATCAGCATTTTGTCCACGCGAAAACCAATGCTTTCGCGGGAAGAAATCATTTATTTTTACGCGAATGGAAACCGTTGCTTTCGCGGGAACAAATATTTTATTTTCGCGGGAGTGGAAACCGTTGCTATCGCGGGAATAAATAATTTATTTTCACGCGAATGGAAACTGTTGTTTTCGCGGGAATAAATACTTTTTTTCGCGCGAATGGAAACCGTTGTTTTCGCGGGAATAAGTACTTTGTTTTCACGCGAATGGAAACCGTTGTTTTCGCGGGAATAAATAATTTATTTTCACGCGAATAGAAACTGTTGCTTTCGCGGGAATACAAATTTTATTTTCACTCAAAGGGAAACCGTTGTTTTCGCGAGAATAAATAATTTATTTTCACGCGAATAGAAACTGTTGCTTTCGCGGGAATACAAATTTTATTTTCACGCGGATACAAACCAATGCTTTCGCGGGAATAAATAATTTATTTTCACTCGAATGGAAACCGTTGCTTTCGCGGGAATAAATATTTTATTTTCACGCGAAAGCATTTGTTTGTATTCGCGTGAAAATAAAATTTGTATTCCTGCAAAAGCAATGGTTTCCATTCGCGTGAAAATAAAATATTTATTTCCGCGAAAGCAATGGTTTCCATTCGCGTGAAAATAAAATATTTATTTCCGCGAAAGCAATGGTTTCCATTCGAGTGAAAATAAATTATTTATTCCCGCGAAAGCATTGGTTTGTATCCGCGTGAAAATAAAATTTGTATTCCCGCGAAAGCAACAGTTTCTATTCGCGTGAAAATAAATTTTTTATTCCCGCGAAAGCAACGGTTTCCATTCGCGTGAAAATAAAGTATTTATTCCCTCGAAAGCATTGGTTTGTATCCGCGTGAAAATAAAATTTGTATTCCCGCGAAAGCAACAGTTTCTATTCGCGTGAAAATAAATTATTTATTCCCGCGAAAACAACGGTTTCCCTTTGAGTGAAAATAAAATTTGTATTCCCGCAAAAGCAACAGTTTCTATTCGCGTGAAAATAAATTATTTATTCCCGCGAAAGCAACGGTTTCCATTCGCGTGAAAATAAAGTATTTATTCCCGCGAAAGCATTGGTTTGTATCCGCGTGAAAATAAAATTTGTATTCCCCCGAAAGCAACAGTTTCTATTCGCGTGAAAATAAATTGTTTATTCCCGCGAAAGCATTGGTTTTCGCGTGGACAAAATTCTGATTCATGGTTATATTATAAAGAAGGTTGGTATTCATAGAGTTCAACCAGTGCAACTTTAGCTATTTAAGAGCCACTGTTTTCACACAGAAAGCATCCAGTTCTACAACAGTGAGTGGAGAAGTAACATCTACTACACTTTCCATTGCAACTACTAGAAGCTTTCTCTTTATAAAAGGTAAAATTTAAACAATTTATTATTTCCTACCTAGCAAAGATCAAAATTAGTTTAGCTATAATGTAAAGTATGAAATAAATCATCTTTTAGTTCCACATGAAAAGCTGAATTATATATTATTTCTTTCTTTTTTAGAATACTATGGAGGATTTTTCTGCTTCTTACATGGATTTAAAACCAATCGAAAACAAACAAAAAACACTCAAAACACCCTCCAAAAGAAAAAACTCTAACTCTGTCACAAAAGAAGCAGTAATAAAGAGACGAGCTCTTCCAAAACTGGTTTTACCCACAACATCAAACAATATGGAACAAAAAGAATTGCTCACTGATGCTGACAGAGCTCTCATGATGGCCAAATCTCTCTAAAAATGGAAGGCATGTGATTTGAAAAAGATTGGAGGGTTTCTTACACTAGCATCACTTCCTGTTCCATAGTTTTGCAAATCGCTTCTATTGAACAGAGTACTGGTGCATACGGAAATTACTACATTCTCACTTATCTTGATAATTCAACTGGAGCGAATTTTCAGAAAGTTGTTTGCCCAAGTAGAGTAGTTGAAAGCTTCAATGTTGATAACTACCCATTACCTTTCAACATTTTGTACTTGGGTGAGATGGAAAACTCAAAAAAAACAGAGACTACTTATTACAATGTCAAACGTATCAGCACAAAACGCTTAACCACAATGGAAGCTCCTGCTGAAGCTGAAAAACGGAGAAAAATGAGTGAAGAAGAACTCAAACTCGCTTACGACATCGAGTATCTCAGCAATTTCAAAGATTGTTCCATTTTTGCTTACATTGAAGTTGTAGAAAGATTCATTCCTTTCCGATTCAATGGAGAAAAATCCATTGTAAATTGCATTCGCTATGTCGCTGAAAAGAATTGAAAAAGAGAGACGAGAACGCTTTTACTACCAATCAGATACAACGAGGAAGCTAAAAGATGCGCACCTGGTGTGATGATTTACAAAGGAAAGAAACAGAGTAAGAATGGAAATCCTATTCCATACCACAATGTTGTCTTCATTTATTCAACCAACGCTAGTGATTGGGAGCAATATTGCACACAAACAAATCCCAATGAGGTGCTAACAAAAACGAATAATGAGGATGAAGTTCTTAAGGAATTCCTAGAAAACGAATTACAAGATTTTGATGAACAGCTTGGTGTTGATGGTATGTAAACTCAATATCAAATGCTGACAACAGGTAGTCTCAAGCGGATAATGAATGTATAAAAAAAGCCTGTGTATTGATTGACATTACAAGTTGTACTGTTTTGTATTACTTACTATTTACTGACTCTAACTATATTATATGGAGAGATTTTCCCTACTTATTACACAATAAATGTATATATTCACATATTGTTTTATTTTCAACCACTGTATTTATTCAATGTAGATATATCTCCTCTCTCTCCTCTCTCTCTCTCTCAAGATATCATATGAGTCGGAATTACAAAAAATTATCAAACCTTAAATGTCTTACATTCAAAATCTAGATACCCTATGAGTTATAATTGTGTATACAATTATGTAAGAAATTATCATATTTCAAATGCCATACATTCAAAATCTATATACCATATAGGTTCAAATTAAGTAAAAAAATTAATCAAACACAAATGCCACCTAAATGCCACTCAAATGCCACTCAAATGCCCCTCAAATAAAATACAATATAAACTCGGCGAATTCATTCAACGCCGTAACCCATTGCATCACCCCAGATTATGACCCCACAAAAAAAAACTTGGTAGGGAGATCTGCTCATATATTACTACTTGGGTGACGTCACAAAATAGGCAGTTCTACACCTACCTCAGCCATTGAGGGCTCATCGATGAGTGTTGGTTATCAGAAGTTATTTATTTCCAGCAACGTTTATGGAAACTCTGTCGCTAAAACGAGCCCACTTTAGTTTCTTTACAAACAAACAAAAAATTACGCGTATGTCATCATTTGCTACATTTTTTATCTATGCCATAATAAGTTGTCACAATTTAAAAACGGCGAGAATACAGTGATAACACTGACTCATTAAATTTGGTGGTAAGGTAGTGACAAGTCTATGCCACATTGAAGCTACCTATGAGTGAGGGTAATGACTACATGTACCTTTCACAACTCTCACAGACACACACATTTGGGAGCCTTTCGAGCTTCATGCACAGCGCTAAAGTGTAGGCAGTTCTATGAGGTTGGTAGGTAACACAATTCATGTGTTGTGTTTGGTGCTGTTTGAACAATATGCTCGATATAGTCAAACCACCGATGGTACCATTTAAGCATTTGTGGTCACTTTATGGGAAAAACTTAATACAAGAAAAGTTTTTACAATATTTCGTTGTTAATTTCTTGACTCCTGGTCAGAAGGTTTAACCAGGGTTATGTTGATTTTATTTTCAGCAGCCTCTATTTTTAGGGGTTCAAGTGTGGCTGTTGCCATGGAGATATTAATATGTACATACCTTGCAAGCAGAAAAATAATTATAAAACTTTTCACTCTTATTCATTTAGTGAGCTTTCACTGGTTTAGCCCATTGTCGTACACTCTTGCGTTTATGAGCTCTCAGTGATGATATTATTGTGTATTTTAGTTTCAAGAATCATTGTCAGAACATCAACGAAACTTTATCAGTGGAAATTATTACTTGTCACCAAAGTATCTTTTGTCATGGTCATAAAGCACAGCCATTAGGCATTTTCGGATCAAGAACGTCCATGCCTTGAAAAAATTGGCACTGGAAAGCGCTTCCGAATGCAATTTTGACGTTCGTTCCTGGCATAATTTCTATGCATGAACGTTCAAAATCAAAAGTTCACTTCATCGGAGTTATCTTCTTCTTTTTTCTAGTGTCGCAGTGAATAGTAAAAGACGCATCCTGCTGAGGCGACAGGTTTTTGGTTATATATTATTAAAAAGTAAATAATAATTTTGATAGTTATTACCAGTTACTTATGTGTTTTACTAATTACCATTTTTCACTTTTAACAATGTTTATTATCAGTTGGTTGGTGATGTTTGGCTATTTGAACAATTGTTTTTTTTTACTAACTAAAGTATTGTACAGGATTTCGTGTCTGGGTGGTAGCCACCTGTACACTCTCCCGATATGCTCTGTTCGACCCTAAGTCAGTGCTCAATAATGCGCTTATTATTGTTCACAGTGCGTACATTGACTGGTGCAGTTTTGCGTGCGGCTGAATCTGGTGTGGAGTGAGTGCAATAATTATCTGGTAATTATTTGCTGTGTCCGAACCCTTACAAGGCCCGACAATAATTGTAAATTATTGTCTAGTTTATAGTTTGTTTCGAACTGTGCTCTGACATTAATTCCTCAGGAATTACTTGTCTAGTTTATAGTTTGTTTCGAACTGTCGCTACTGGCAATAATTATGCTGAAGTTTTGTAGCCGAATCTGGACTCAGTCGAGATCGACAATAACTTCCTGCAATTATTGTTGACTAGCTTGTTGGATTCCCCGAATCCGAATTTGATATGTCGAACTATTAGGGCACTAAGCGTTGCGTTGTAATCCTCACCTCAGGTGAGGGTATACACAGTGATAGGGCGAACCGTTCTCACTTTCCACTTAGCTTCGTGCTTGCGAACAGTCGACCAGGTCAGCGCTTGTAGTTTTGTTGCTCCTAGTAGTGCTTGCTTCAAGAGAGAGAGATTCTTCTGAGAGTCAGGCTAACTCTGATTTTTATTATCACAACACAGATATTTATACATGGAAGGCGGGTACAAATTACTTAACCACACCTAGTAAAAATATTGGTGCAAGCCACGCCTTGCCCTTACATCAGCTCCAAAAATGTAATAATTAAAATCGTGGAAAAATATAATATACAGTAAATAATTGTTTGGGTACGAGATAGAACGCACAAAATAGACTCTAGCAACATGGGCACAGGTAAACAATAGAACGCAGACATAGACATAGACAATGAGTACATATTGAGATATAACGGTAGACATTGCGTAGACAGAGAGTTACTTGTGAGTTAAAGGCTTAAATATTACACAATAGAATTACACAATGAGAGAAAGTCTCAGCCGATAATTGCGAGAGATTGTCTTAGGATAAATAATAACTGTGAGAGAGTACTGGCGTCCCTCAC